>JASKGM010055426.1:0-18939 GCA_034509205.1 Ceratonia siliqua | reverse complement strand
TATGTGGTGTAATTTCAGAGTGTATAACTTAGGTGACGTAATTTGGACGCATATAATTAATTTTTATTATATATAATTAATATGATTTAGCAAATAGAAAACAAACCGGTAGACATGAGACATTATTATTAATTGGTTTAATTGTATTTTTTGTTTCACTAATTTATTAAAATTGTAGTTTTAGTTCTTTAGTTTCATCTTGAATAATATGGTCTCCTAATTTCATTAAAATTACAGTTTTAGTCACTTATTTAACTTTCATTTGTTTTTCAACGATTATTACTAACGTAAACAACAACAAAGAAATATGGACAAAAAAAATTACACGTCACAAAACAATTTTGCCTTCAAGGAGAGAAGATATAAAATTTGAGAGTGCTTATGTGTTGTCGAATCTGACGTAGAGGCTGGTAAGGTAAAATTATTTGATAACATATAAATGTTTTGCGTCCACGGGATTTTTTATTATATATCCACTTCAGTAATGACCATTAAAAAAAATAAAAAATTAACTAAAAGACTAAAACTGTAACTTTAATAAAACTATAAAGATAAAAAATTACAATTAAGACTTATTAATTTTTTCCTTCTTCGCCCATGCTTCCTTTGAGCTTTGCATTCTTTTCAATTTGAACTCTGCCCAAAGACAAGATGGTTTTGCTCTAGGCATTTGGAAAAACGCTACTTTCTAATATTTAAAGAAATGTGAACAAAATAGAAATAACGTATAGATATAGAAGTAATATAATGATTTCTTTGTAATAACAAATGTATTAAAAATAAAATAGTCAATAGCA
This sequence comes from Ceratonia siliqua, assembly GCA_034509205.1. Lineage (NCBI taxonomy): Eukaryota > Viridiplantae > Streptophyta > Magnoliopsida > Fabales > Fabaceae > Ceratonia > Ceratonia siliqua. The sequence continues at coordinate 18,142 of JASKGM010055426.1, read as the reverse complement.
AAAGAAAATGAAGTAGCCATTAATTTGTCTTATATAAAGTAGGATTGAATACTACTCAAATCAGTTACCAATTTGTTTCTATTAATTCTTACATCTTCCCCTATGCATCTCAAAATTTCTTAAGCAGATAAGGTAAAAATATTAAAGAAAAGAAAATGTGTCTATATTCTACAAGACGAATTAACTTGTACAAATGAGAACTTTCTTCGAGTCTAAAGAAAAATGGATAGGTCCTTTTTATCGGGTTTATATTTGAAGACCCTACCCTAATCTTATAGGGCTTCAGGGCCTAAGCAAACTTAAACGGACCTAAAATGGCTCAACTAAGAAAATTAACAAAAATTTATAAAATACACAAAAATTAATCACAAAAGTCAACAAAAACATATTCTAAATTATTAGAAACAAGTAAATATCAAGAAAAAAAATTATCCATAATAAACAAGTATAAGTTGAAAACAAAAATATAAAATTATCCTAACTCGATATTATAAATTAAAATATCTATCAATCATCATATTCAACAACGATATATGAATATATTTTAGATGTTACACTCATTTTGGTCTTTAAAGTTATCATTAGGGGTATTAATTAGGGTCAGGCCCAACGGACCAACTGGGTTAGGGCAGGTTGAGAGCTAAAAAAATAGGCTCTAAAAAATTAAGGCCGTTTTTTGCTCGGCTTGTTTGATGGGCCGGGTTAGCCCTATAGGGTTTTTTTTTTTTTTTTTAACAAAACCTCTTCATTTTTAAGTCTCACTTTTCATTTCCCACTTCTAACTTATTTTATGTAAGTATGGGAAATTGAGCATTTGTTGAAAGATGTATTTGATGTAAGTTTTTAATCTTTTAAGTCTTTATATATTTTAATTTATGTTCTATTTTTAATAGCATGTAATATAAGTTATATAACTAATTGGTTAATTGATTTTGTTTGTCATTATACTAGTAATGATGGAGAACTAATAGGAGTATGTATTATTTGAGAGCCAATATGTAAAAAATAATGAGAAGTCTCAATAATATCTTTATTTGGATGAGTCAAAACTTGAACTTCATTTTTTTAAAGATTTATATATTTTATAATATTAGAATTATTATAGACATTAATTTTTAAAATTATCAAGGATGTCATATGATATACTAAGTATTCCAATCTCTACCATGTCTAGTTAATCAGCTTTTAGTATTTGTACACATGTACCCGTAATTTATTGCATGATTTTGTTCATAATGGTAAACTTATTAACTTTAAACTTATTCAATTTTCTTTATTTTCATTATTGTTACTAACTTTTATGATAATTTATCCTTTGTAGATGAAAAAGAATATGACAACTTAACAGTTATACCAAATTTAATCTAAGTAATATTTAAATATAATTATTGAGGATGATTGATTAATCCTTTTAATTTTAATTTTATACTATTGTCTTTGAATTTTTTTGGGAGTTAAGTCTATGATGGATTAATTTTTTTTTGTTATATATGAAAATTTTACATAATTATAATATTTTTAATTTTTTAATATTTTGGCCCGTTAATGCCCTTTTAACCCTGTAACCATATAGGGTTAGGATTGGGTTAAATTTTTTATGTCTTTTTAATAAAATAGCTTTTTAGGCCCGACTCATTTAGGCATTACTCGTCAAGGCCCAACCCTTAATTATCATCATCATCATCTATAAAAAAAATATATTAATAAAATATAGGCAAAAATTTACTTTTTGTCTCCGTTTGTAATTTGTTTCAATTTTGTCCCTTACATCTGATTTATTTCATTTTGGTCCCTAATGTTTTAAAAGTATACCAAATTAGTCACTAGAAGTAATACCATTCAATAAATTAGTGATTTTGCTGATGTAGCAATACATGTGACTAATGAAATTTCAAGTCACCTGCTATGTGGCTAGGTAGCATGAGACATGGCAATAACCAAAACGATGCAGTTTTGCAATTTGATTTGGCCTCCAATCTTGCCCCAAATGTTTTTGAGCTCCAACAACTACTACTGGTTCAGCAACTACAGCAATCCAAATCTCTTACTCGAAATCACAAACCTCCAGTGCCCCAAAAGTTTTCCTTCTACACTGGTTCAGCGACTGCGGCAACTTTGATGCCCAACTACAATTACAGCGAGAATCACAAACCTTTTACAATTATAGCGACTGCGGTAAATTTGAAGAGCTCCAGAGTTTGATGGAATAGGATTATGACATTGGGTAAGTCACTGGTGAATGCTTTAGTGATATGCGCTATGTCGTCTGATATAAGTGATGAAGCCTCTGATATAATGTAATTATCTAGCCTATGGTTTTCCACCATTTGTAAATTGTTTCATTTCAAAAGTGTTTGCTGGATTGTGGTTTACATGTTATGAGAGCAAAATTGTTTACACTACATTGCATTGTAAATACAGGTCACTAAAAAATACTTGTGTCATTCTCATGATCTGATAAAGTGGAAAATATCAGAGTATAAAACAGGAATTAACCAATGGAAGAAAATGTTGACATTTGTAGAATCTAGTGATAATCAATGTCTTGTCACCAAAAGAAGTTTTGTGGTGTTGTCATATTTTTTTTGTTTTGAGTTGTAATTATATTGGTCTAAATATGTAGTTTTGCAATTCGGGATAAAATTATTCCTCATGTTGTGTCATGGTTTACTGGGAAGGCTGTACACAATGAATTTGAGGATATAGAAGCCGATGAAGATGTTGATTATGATGATGAAGACGATGAGGAGGATGAGGAAGAGGAAGGCAAAAATAGGAAGAAGGTACAGGTATAGACTTTAAATTCAGCATATTTTGTTTCATTCTTGAATTAGATTACGCCTATTGATTATTTATATTTGTTTCAACCATCTATTGAACTATTCGATAACTAACTATATAAACAATTGTTTCATGGACTAAACTGTAGAAAAGCGGCTGGGCCCAACCTGGGAAAGGTCAACAAATTAAACGCCCTCCTGAATGCAAGCAGCAGTAGTGTCTAGGGGTAACAGACCTGGGTAGATTTAGTGTCAGTGGAGTAAATACTGTAGAGTTATGGGATACTTCTATCTTAAGTTACAATCCTAAATTATTACTGTTTGGTCTTTTTTTTTAGTTAATTTTTTGGGCCGCTGATGGGGTATTTTGGTGATTAAATTGCATTGTGAAGTGGATTTTATTTCATTTTTTAAGAAAGATTATAAGTATATATGTGTATTTATTCACATTTATCATGAATTACATAACATTGTACTGATATTCTTATATTGCTTTTTCTATTCTACTAAGGTACTCAAAATTTGTGGTCTAGTCTGTGTCTAGATCTGGAAAAAGGTGAAAACTGGAATTGTGGTTTTCGAAAGAGGAACCATGCAACAAGTGAAAATTCTAAAACAATTTAGCAGCAGTAAGGTGCTGTATATTGTTACTTAAGTGAACAATTTAGTTGCAGTGACGGAAACTCTTTCATCAAAATTTTGGGTCTGCAAAATGCCTCTAGTTTCTTTTAACAAAATAAAAATGGCAATATTAACTAACGAATAGTTGACATGCAGAATGCTCTTGTGGTTTTTCATGCATATGTGTAAGTTTATAACTCATTGAAGCATTAATCACATTATTTCGGGAGACTCGTATCAATTTATTGGACATGACAAATGATATGATCAAAGATAATACTTATACAGTAATAACACATTCCAGGGTATGGATCATGCTCAAAATTCCTATTCCTGAGAAATAAAATCGTAAAATAAGGTGATGACATTCGGACAGAGTTTATTTGTTTATTAACATATTTTTTTGATCTCTATCAAATGCCTATGAGTGTTGGTGCTAAATGTGCTGCTATTGGGAATGTTAGCAGTCGATCTACTGCTATTGGGGTATGTGTCACATTGTGGTTGTTTATTATATTTAATGGTTTTTCATTTCAAACAACTAATTACTAATTCGTACATTTTCATGGGCATGAATTCAGAGTACATGTGCTAGCACTCAATCTGCTGCTCTTAGGAGTGTTGGTGCTGAAGGTGCTGCTGCTGGAAATGTTAGCAGTTAATCTACTGCTATTGGGGTATGTGTCAGATTGTGGTTGTTTACTATACTTAATGGTTTTTCATTTCAAAACAACTGGTTAGTGCTACTTGCATTTTCATGGTCATGATTGCAAAGTACAGGTGCTTGTAACTTGAATCTACCATCCAAAAGACCAAAGCGAAGTGCTAGAAGAAGTGGTATCAAGTTTGTAGCTAATCAATCACAGATTACACCAACTAGAACTTCCTAGCAATGAAGAATATTGGAACTTTGATGTATTTAGTTATTTTATGTATTGAGTTGGTCCTTCAATGTATTTATGACTTTAACCATCGTTGAATAAATGGTTGGAAGTTGGAAGCATTTTATTGTTTTGTGAATACTACATGTTGTATTTAGTGCTTTATGGGAATACTGTAATGGATTATGAGTTGCATTTGTTGTTTTTAGGAATACTAATGGCCAAAAAAATATTTAATTATTTTAACATTAGCAAAGTTCCTTTTTAGTTGACATCAAATTATATTCATGGTTTTTTGGGAACATCTCATACAAAGTAGGATGCAAAGCATCATTTGAAAAGTGAGTTCATAATCCTGTGCACCCTTTATGAACCTCCCAATATTTTTTTGCTAGTTTAAATTTAGTACAAGTTGTTTATATTCTGTATTAAGGAACTGCACATACATGAATCATAAGTAGCTTCTTCAGCTAGAACACAATTATCTTCAACTATGAATAATTGTTAAACTTCAACATATACATCATGACTTGATCCTAACCAACCAGTGAATCAGTAGCATAAAAATTTCCAGGTATTTCATGTATAGAAAAAATAGCCTCCAACTTCCTACTATTCTGTAGCAGACCATATGCAAAGGGAATTCGAACAGACCATATGCAAAGATAACTTACATGAGGATCGCATGTTGATGTCCAATGATAGACAAAACTACAGAAAAATTATTTCAATTTCTTTACGATATTATCATGAATACATACATAGTCCAATTCGAGGCAAGAGAAGGATAGTCCAAAATTGCAAAAAAATTAGTTCAATTTATTTAGGATATATCCAGGATATTTCCTATTCAAAAGCAGATATTTCCTATTCAAAAGCAGAGCTCAACCTTCCAAATTTACCAGTTTTCTATGCATCTGAGAAGGGATCAGTAAATTCTAAGTAAAATGTTTTTACTTCTTAACATTAAATTGTTAGATGTTTCTAGATTAGGGTATCCCAAATCTGAACTGCTTCAAAGTAGCTGTACATATCCTGTTTCACCATTGTCAGAAGTGATTGAATCTATAAATAAGAATTCTAGTGCTTAATTTGGTTAAGCTTTGGCCTGGGTCATGTAAATTTGTAAGTCCAGTGTTGATTTTCTTTTCTTGTATTTGGTGGTTTTAGATCATTCATATGACTACATACAGCTATTGGTTTGAAATGTAGTAACCAGGAAAGGTTTAATACATCAAATTCAAAAATGATAAAATCCATGTTCATCAATCTCGAGCGGCAACATTAAGTTCTTGACCATTAGTCAGTATTCACTATTATTAATACTCTCTACAACTTAAAATGACAGGGAATTGGAATTTGAAGAAATAATCAACCAACATAATATTTTGTCATTTGCTTACAGTTTGAAGAAATAATATTTATGGGCTCCATTAGTCTCTTAAGATGTTTCCTTTTCCTTCACTCATGTTTACATAGTGTTACGTTTGCAAATCCTAATGGTAAATTTGTAATGAATGAAAGCAAGCAGTAAATACAGAAATTTCACTCATCTAAAGTGAAAACTGATTCCCAAAATTTCACAACAATTCCACTTTATCTAAAGTGTCAACATTTTCTTCCATTGGTCAATTTTTGCTTTATACTATGATATGTTCCACTTTATCAGATCATGAGAATGACACAAGTATTTTTTAGTGACCTAGATTCAAATGCAATGTAATATAAACAATTTTGCTCTCATAACATGTAAACCACGATCCAGCAAAGACTATTGAAATGAAACAATTTACAAATGACGCAAAACCATAGGCCAGATAATTACATTACATCACTAAATTTTAATGCCAATGAGACCAAGAGAAGTTAAGAGGCTTCATCACTCAGATCAGAGGGCATAGCGTATATCACTAAAGCATTCACCAATGACTGACCCAATGTCATAATCCTGTTCCATCAAACTCTGGAGCTCTTCAAATTTGCCGCAGTCGCTGTAATTGCAAAAGGTTTGAGATTCTCACTGTAATTGTAGTTGGGCATCAAATTTGCCGCATTCGCTGAACCAGTGAAGAAGGAAAACTTTGGGGCGCCAGAGGTTAGTGATTTCGAGTAAGAGATTCGGATTGCTGCAGCTCCTAAACCAATAGCAGTCACTGGAGCTTTGTGATCGAAGACAAAAACATTCGGGAAAAATTGGAGACCAAATCAAATTACAAAACGGTATAGTTTTGACTATTGCCATGTCACATGCCACCTGGTCACATTAGCAGGTGACGTGTAATCTTATTAGCCACTTGTATTGTCATGTCAACAAAACTTGGTGCACTTTTGAAATATTAGGGATCAAAATGAAACATAAGGGATAAAATTGAAACAGAGTGCAAATATAAGAGACTAAAATAAATTTTTGCCTAAAATATAAGAATTTAAAATAAATAAATAAAACTAAAAAATATTAAAATAAATTAATAAATATTACCAATAGAAAAAAAAAACCTAACAACTAATTGTCAGTACAAATAAGAGCATCAATATTTTGAGAAAGAAGGCAACTTCTATACTTATTGAAAACACAGGAACCAATACTAAAGCAAATTAAGAGGCTATTGTGATAATTGGAATGCTTAAAATGTTACAAACCATCCTTGAAAGATGAGAAAATTTATGTCTATAATTATTCTAATATTATAAAACATTCATATACTATCTAGGGCAAAAAATTAAAAAAAAAGTGCTAAAAAAAATTTGGGTAAGAGGAATAAGCTCAACTCAAGGAGGGTTAAGCTTGAATAAACCTAGCCCTAAAAGGTTGAATCTAAAAAGGCTTGCTTAAACTTGAGCCTTGTAAATCAATACTTTAACCCTACTTGAGCCCTATAAAAATGGCCGATTAGTTCGTCGGGTTATACTCAAAATTGAGAGTGTTATTTATTATTTGATGAGATAATTATTATTTAAATTTAGGGATCTTTAATTGCATAATGGGGTAATTAGGATTAATTATTAGAGAAAATTACAATTATTTACCCTAACCTTTATGTCATGCAATTTCTCCCGTAATGTTTTAATTTTTACAATGCCCTCCTAAATTTGTGTCCATTGTAGATTGTCCTCTAATGTTTAAATTGGACATTATCTCGAATATTTGGACACAACACATGACCTAACACGTGACTTGTATTTTTCCTTAATTTTGTATTTCTTTTGTTCCTATTTTACATGAAGTTGGTATATGATGAATAATATTATTTGTATATTTTTTTTTATACTATTCTTACACCTTCTCTCACAGTTATTATTTTATTATTATTTATCATATATTATCATTATTATTTTATAATATATCAATAATTAAAAATAAAAGTGTAAAAAATATATAATAAAAAGAATTGTACAAATAATATTTTCTTATACGAGCTCAATTTCAATATGTTTGCACTGCCATTGTGCCTCAAAAATATTTGTTTTTTGCAAATTGTGTTTTCAAGCAACCAAGTATATTATTGAACTCATAATAACCCAATCTTTTGAAGCCCAACATACATGTTTGCATCGTTTGAAAACATATAAAAAAAAAAGAGTTGACAAAATCTTAGCATAAAGTTCAAACAAAGCCTATCATTTCAAATGTAATAGGGACCTCCATTCGAAGATCTAACAACACAGAAGTTTCGAGAGTTGTTAAAATAGTCAAAAGGCCATAGCTCATCATCAAAAACTTGCCTCGTGCTTAGGCATGCCACCACTAGCAAAGCAATCTAGATTCGGCCAGCTAGGCCACCATACTGAGAAATAAACCATACCATCTAAATTTTTTTTTGAATAGACTTGGTTTATAAAAAAAATGTGTAAATCAGACTAATACACATACACATGTCGAAGTAGGTCCCAGTGGGTTGGAAAGTGAAATTGAAAATTTTGAAAGCAAACTTGATAAATTTGCCAACAAATTTGATACTTTTATAGTTGTGCTCAGTCATAGGTTTGATATAGTAGAAACGCCTAGATCAATTTAGTGTAGGTTTGATGTGTTAGAAGGGGAAAATAATCTTATTATAAATGTCATCATTTTGTCAATGAATGGATACTATTTAGACATGGATAAAGATAAAAAATTTTACAATAGATTACTATATTTATATTAACACTTTAGAGATGAGACAGAGGTAGTACAAATTTGTGAAGTTGTGATGCAAACAGAATCGAGTTCCATGCAAACAGGAACGAGTTTTCTTATGTTAGCCAATTGCTGGCCACATGTTATGTTATAAACTCATTCATCTTTCTATTTTCTTTGGTCAATGTTTGTTTGTCTTCTTGTACATGTGGGACAGTAGTTGACTTTCGTTTTGGTTTTAGTTTGGTGATTGATGTTTTTCAAAGTTCTTAGGCTTTCCTCTAGTTGCAGCGTGACTTTGTATGGCAGTGTGATTTTGTATTGATCTTGTGAGATTGATGAGAGACCAACCCCACGGATCTTTATCTGAAATTCATTTCCTACTATTTCGTTGAATCAAATCCTCATTATCTCTATTGCAATAGTCATTTGCACCATTTTAGTATCAGAGCAAAAAAAAAAAAAAAAAGAACACCATACCTAAGATCGCTAAGATTTCGAGCCAGAGCAAATGGACCTCCAACACCATATCGCTAAGATTTCAAGCATTCTGGACTAGATGAACTGCAAACTTGACTCCATGGATGAATTCAGGAATCGAAAACAATCCAGATCCATGAGCCGAGGCAAAGAAGGGGGTTTTGACGATGACCATCGCAAGGACATTAAAGCCGAGGAACCATATATTGGCGTGACCCAGGTGAATCATCAAGACCCAAGGGAAGACAGGGAGTTGCGCTTAGTGTTGTGCATGAAGATTTGTTCTCTTTCAAATGGGGTTGGAGATATTCAAAACAACCCATGAAAAAGTTGTTAGTTGACGAGAAGACTCAAGTTGCAATAGGGACCTCAAATAACAATTGAGGACCCAACATCATTGAAGGAAAATGAAGACACTCATGAGGAAGAGGAAGCTCAGGCAACTCCTATTTTCTAAAGGCTTGAGCTAGCCAACACTTCAACATCAGATGAAGAACATGTTTCGGATGCCATTATTGATAGTACAGAAGAGTTCACAGGCGATGGAAAGGGACAAAATGTTGTTTTTTCTGAATCTGGAAAGCTGAAAGTAATTAATGATGGTGTTATGATTACTCGGCCCATAGAGATTTCTGATGCAGTAGAGGACTTAAGTGCCATGTTGATTCAAGAGGTTGAAAGTAAAATGCACGATTTGAAACCCATGGTTGGGCCCATTCTACACTGCAATCACAGAAATACCCAAAGGTTTGGAAATATTGGTCAATCCTAGATGGTTTAACCTGGATGCAAAAAAATTGAAGGTGCCAGCAGGAAAAGAAAGCGAAATTAACTCTCCTCCAATTCCTTATTCGTCACTGGTGGTCTGGAAACATGAAGGTGAAACTAGAGGATATATCAGACATGAAGAAGTTGGAAACTTGTGCAAATTCTGAAGATACCATAAAAGTATCTGTAAATGTCGTGGGAGGACATGATTTCCTTAACTATTTTGGTTCAGAATGTCTTGGAAATGGCTATGGTCCAACTCACATTATTGGAAGAGGAGTAATCAGAGGGGAATGGAAGCTTGCTGTAGACATGATTGTTAACCCAAGAGATGGAGAAAAAGATGCTCTTGTTGAGCTGCTCTTAAAAAATGAGAGGAAAGTTGAGACTTTGAAGCTTTTAGTAGTATGCCTGAATAGAACATTGTGTCATGGAATGCTATGATTACAAAATTTGTTTTGAATGGTATTGTTGTTGGATCTAATTGTTTATCCTAAATGTTTATGTTACAAGCATGTGTTTTAAAATTTTCAAAAACATTCAAGCTTGCAAGCAGGTGAAAACAAAACACACGGGCAAATAACTCACAATTAGAAAGAGAAGTGAAATAGATAAGAATTTTACACTCCTCTTGTAGCCACTTTAATATAGTAATATATTTCTCAACCAAGCGTACTAACTGCCTATTCGTTGGGAAGAACCAATTTACGGAACCTACAGCAAATATGCTTAGTGATTAGAATAAACAAAAGATGAAAAAAAATAATTGATAGTTTTCAAAGGAAATTAGAAAGCCCTCCCTTTCCCTTCAAGTATGGCATGTAGAATTCTATGAAAGTACTTAAACAAAACTCACTCTTGTTTTTAGTGTTTTTTTCTCAAAAAATTGAGGCACTCTCAAGGTTTGTTCCCTCTAATAATTTCGGCCACAACGAGAGAGGGAGTTATGTTATATTTATATTAATTAACTTAATCTAGGTCATTCCTTTGAATTCAAAATTATCCTTTCCTAAACCTTAAGGATTCCACATGCCTATTAGGGAGAATGTATAACACTACAAAAAAAACTTATTTAAAGGCGGAATATTTCTGCCTCTAAAAGAGAAAAATCCACCTTAAATAGTTTTTGAGGCAGCTTTAGAGGCGGAAATATGTCCTCCTCTAAACAAGGCATTGCAAATTATTAGAGGCGGATTTTGTTCACCTCAAAACAAAAATATCTGTCTCTAAATAGAGGAAAAAAGTATCTAAATAAAGATGTTAGAGGCGGATAAAATCTAACTCTGATTCCCCTGATAAAGTTAGAAGGGGAATTAGAGGCAGAATATATCCGCCTTTATGGCAGGGTGGGTTGAGGGTTGTCTAGCTCGCCAAGATGGCAGGGCAACCCGGTCCGCCCCGTTTGGGGGGTAGGCCAAGTGTAGACGGGGTTGGCCGGGTTGGCCCCCCCCCCGTTTGACAGCTCTAGCAACAGAGGAAGAATTTTCATCTTTTATTTTTATTTTTTTCCTTTTATTTTTATTTTGTGTTTTTGCAATATGTTTAGAGTTTTTATGATTAAGTTCATTGGTTTGAATTTAATTATGAGAGGCTCAACATATTGTGGGTGTTTAGTTTAGCTACCATAAGTGTATCGAATATTTTGGTAGATGATTGTTGTTTATTCAATTTAATTATAAATTGTGGAGTTATTATCTCTTATTTGTGATTAAAATTATATATGAAAATTAAGTGTTAGACACATCATATGTATTTAATTGAGCTCTCTTGAACAAGAGTGTAAATTAAATTCAGTGGTTTGATTTAATTTAGATGGTTGTTTGTTTTTTCCTATGCTAAATCCAATTAGCTAAATAATTATCTGGATCAAAGAAATTAATTAGTTGATTGTATGTGAGGGCTATCCGTGATCATTTGTGTTCTCTATCTTTAGTGGAAAAAATAAAAAATCTCAACTTAGAACTTTTTGTTTAATTCACCTAATATTTTAATACATGATTTGTTAGTTAGCTAAACCCCATTAATTTTCATAGAATTTAATTCGATTTCAGATATTATTTTGCATTCTTCTAGTTTAGTGAGTTGAATTAATTTTAAGCATTCGTAATCATTTAATTAGAATGTTTAGGATTTTATTTTGTTTTATTTTTTTCTTGTTTGGTAAATTTAGTTTGTAAAGAAAATAATTAAGAATTTAGACCACTATAATTCCTTAAGAGATCGACCTCAAGGTAAACTTATTGCTACACTATTTGTAAGTTGTGCACTTGCAAGCTTTTAAAATTTGCACATTAAGTTTTTGTCGCCATTGCCGGGGAATTGTCATTTAACTTTTTGATTGTTTTCTTTAAGGCTAAATTATTTTTGTGCCTCTTTTATTTTATTTTTTATTTTTATGTGGAGTTGTGGTAGTTTTGAGCATGGTGCTAATACTTGTTCTTCGTCTTTTGATCCTTATGTAGGTGATAGACATGAACAGGTCAATTTGATGGAGCCCTACCAACCAAGGCAAATGACTGATCCTTTTGCTGACACATATAATCTTGGGTGGAGAAATTATGATAATTTCTCTAAGACTAACAATAACTTGGGATATGCTCAAAACTCATGGTCGAGTCAATATCAAAGCCAAGTAGGACCACTAGGTCAATTTGGGAAACCAACATTGGAAGAAAACTTGAATGCCTTTATTCAAGCTAGTAGAGAAGCCCATGAAAGATATGAGCAAAGGATGAATTCCCCACCCAATCAATTTAGGAAACCAACCTTGGAAGAAAACTTGAATGCCTTTATTCACTTAAGTTACTAGAGAAAACTTTGAAAGAAACGAGCAAAGGATGAATTCCTTAAAAGCTTTAATAAAGAGGTTAGAAATAAAAATTGGGCAAATTATGGAACAATTGCAAGGCCATCAACAAGAGAAGTTACCAAGCCAACCCGAGCAGGATACTACAGTCCTTCAAAGTGGTAAAATTAATCATAATAATTTTAATGATGAACATTATGATGATTTACCATATGATTCAAATGGAGAGAAAAAAGAAAACGTAGTTTTCATGGAAAGTCAAGTTAAGGTCCCTCAATCTTTTAAGCAGCCCAAGAACAACAAAGAGGAGTCTTTTTCTTTTCCTTTGCCCCATACAGGAAAGTTAACCATGACAGTCTTAGGAGAGACCGTCCAATTTAAAGTGTTTGACTGATCTTTACCTTGTCCTTCTATTTCTAGTATAGTTGAGTGTTATTTTGTTGACTGTTCGGACTTATTTGATCATGACACTCAATTGCATGAAAATGTAGAGGATAAGCATGAAAATGTTTTCACTGATGAGAGGGTGAAGAAAGCACTTAAAGAAAAAGATATTAAGGTGCACATTCCTTGACAAGAAAGGAGAAAGTCTTGCTAAGACGTTAAAGAAAGCGCTTGGTGAGAAGCAACCACCCATATTTGAAAGTATTTCTTCATTTTTCTTTTTATTTACAGTTTTTATTTTCTTTGTTCCATTCCAAACATTTTATGAACCCATGCTTTCTTTTCCAACATTAAGGACATTGTTTAGTTTAAGTTTGGGGGTGCAAATAAAAACTTTTTGCAAAAATAAAATAATTAATAATTAATTAATTTCATGCTTCAATTTTCTTTATGGTGAGTGATGAAGTGTTTTATGTACTTTGGGTTTATTTTCTTCAGCACCTTTAAAGCCTATTGTAAGGATTGATGCATATTCATATTCCATAAACTATGCTCTTAATATTGAAACTGAAATGAACTTGAATTTGGTGATTAAGGATCAAATAGTGGAGACTACCTTGCGAGTTCTTTGAGCCTAAAACATTTTATTCTGAGAGTTAGTTTTCTTCTATTCTTTAAACACTTTTCATTATGATCCTAATTATTAGACGATCTCTATAGGCTTTGTATTGAATGTTAGGATTTTATACATAAATTAAATAATTATATTGTTTATTTTCATTATTTTAGTTAAATCACTTGAGTAGGAAATTTGAGTATGTGTTTGTTTTAATACTCTATCTCATAATTGACTTCTTGTGTTAAAAAGTATATTGTGAGGTTATTACCAAAATCTCTAAAGTAAAACTGTCTTTGGGTCTCTGTCAAGTCCTCATTTATTCATAAGCACATACCTGATATTTCTTGCTTGGAGAGTTTGATTAAAATATGATATAAGCAGTGTAGTATCTTTATAACCCTGATATTTAATTCCTTTCATGAGATTTATTTTGTGAACATCTGAGTGATTATTGATTATATATATAGTTATATGTGAATTTATATTTGCTATTTCTTGTTTACACAACTTGTATTCGCATATGTTTGATGAGTGTTTTAAAAACTAGGATCAGGGTGCTTTAATGAGTGAAACTGTGAGATTTAAAATCGAAGCAAATTGAGATTTTTGACATCAGGTTTGGGGGAAATCGATGTGGATATATTTTGAGTATGGGAATATAGATGTGTATATGCATTTAATCTAAAAAATGAACGTTGTTGTATTGGGATTTTAAATATAACTATGAATAAAATATTTAATTATTAGTCACATTGAGAATTAAGACATGAAAGCTTTTCAAGCTTTCTTTTTAGGTTGTTTTTAAAATTTTAACATTTTTTCTTTCTTTTTGTTTTGCTCGAGGATTAGCATAATCTAGGTTTGGGGGAATTATATAAATTATTTATTCTATTATTTCACTATGATTTTTATGCATTTTATCATAGAATTATATTACTTTGAGTTTTCTTTTGTGTATTTGCAAGAAGTGCCAAAGGGAAGCTTAAAATGTCTTATTTCTAATAATAATAAAAAAATATTTCCTCTACTATATTCCATCATTGTTTAAGATTGTTGACTTCATTCTCCACCAAGAAATTCCTTCTTCCATTAAACTCCTTCCCCCACAAGGATTCTTCTTCCTTTTTTAACTATAAATTCATCTTCTTCTCCTCTTTTTTCCCATCATCTCTCACCAACTTCTTCCTTCTTCTTCTTCTTTTTTTCTTTTTTTTTTCTTCTTTCATCATCCTCATCTATTCTCATCCTCCTCTCTTCTCCCTCATGCATCCACATCCCTAGCAGCCGTGTGATCGCTGACAAATGTCCACTCCCAACCATTGTCCACACCATTGTTGTTGTAGCAGGAAAAGAATTTTCATCTTCTATTTTTATTTTTTTTATTTTGTATTTTTACAATATGTTTAGAATTTTGATGATTGTGTTCATTGGTTTGAATTTAATTATGAGAGGCTAAACATATTATAAATGTTTAGTTTAGCTACCATGAGTGTATTGAATATTTTGGTGAATTATTTTTAATACAAGTTTAGATTATTTCTTGTTCAATATTGTTTATCCAGTTTAATTATAAATTGTGCAGTGATAATCTCTTATTTGTAATTAAAATTGGAATATGAGAATTAGGTGTTAGACACATCATCTACAATTAAATTGAACTCTTTTGAATAAGAGTTTAAATTAAATTCATTAGGTTAATTTAATTTAGATAGTTGTGTGTTTTTTCCTGTCCTAAATCCAATTAACTAAATAATTATCTAGATCAAAGAAATTAATTAGTTGATTGTAAGTGAGGACTATTCGTGATCATCTGGGTTCTTTAATTTTAGAGGAAAAAATCAATAATCACAATTTAGAACTTTTTGTTTAATTCACCTAATATTTCAATACATGATTGATTAGTTAGTTAAATCCAATTAATTTTCATATAATTTAATTTGATTTTAATTATTATTTTGCATTCTTCTAGTTTAATGAGTTTAATTAATTTTGAGCATTCGTAATAATTTGATTAGAATATTTAGAATTTTATTTTGTTTTATTTTTTTCATGTTTTTTAAATTTAATTTTTAAAGAAAATAATTACACATCTGCAATTCTTTGAGAGATGAACCTCAAGTAAACTTATCTCTACACTATTTATAATTCATGTACTTGTAAACATTTAAAATTTGCACATCATATGCCAACCCACGGATCTTTATCTGCAATTCGTTTCCTACTGTTTCGTTGAATCAAATCCTCATCTCTATTGCAATAGTCGTTTGCACCAAGTTGTTTAAGTGGATAGCAATACTAATGTTAGTATTCTTACAATAAAAGTCATCATCAATATTAATATTGATGTTATTGACAGGAAGTCTGTGGAGGTTAAAATATTTATTTGAGTTGAGTTTATTATTCCTAAGAATTTTGTGAATATGAAAATGCTTTTATATTGGTTCCTTCCACCGCCACCACTTTTGGTTTATTTTTTTCTCCTCTTTCTTTGCTTCAAATCTTAAAAGTTCCTCTTACAAGACTCACAAGTCTTGCAAAAAAATTCATACGAGTATCAATATTCAATCAACTTTATTTTTTTCTACCTCATCTGTCCCATTATTACCGATATGTATAATTTTATGAGAATTGTGAGTCACTATAGAGTTTGAGTGTTGAAGTTGTTTTTCGTTATGTTTCTATTTTTTTTTTGTCCCATATCACTTGTCCTTATATTTTGTTTATAATGTTGTAAAGAAAATCTAAACCAATTTAAAAAAAAAAGAGGACAATTTCTTTATAAAAATAGGACACGTGTATGTCATTTATTAATAAAATATTTTTATTACATTTTTAAAACTAATATTAAAAACATTTTTTCTTGTGATGATAATTTAAAATTAAATATTTTGATATATTAAAGCCTTTTTTAATGTGTTTTGGTTCATTTTGTGAAGTTCAATTAAAGAATATTTCTTAAACTTTTAATGCATTTTGCCACGTTATAAATGTTTTTAAAACTTTTCTTTTTTATTTTAAAACATTCAAGGTAGAATAAAAACATATTTTTAACCAATGTTGAGATTCACCCAAAACCAAAATCTTTTAACCAAAACTTTTTTTCAAAAAAAAATTGAAGATACAAGAGCAAACGCAATAAGCGTATTTGGTATAGATATATATAAATATGAATATGAATGTAGAAGGCAAATGTCAGCTTAGTTTAAAAAAAATGATAAATATTATTTTTTATTACACTATTCCCTACATTTTTTCCTCGTAAGATATGTTTTAATTAAAAGTTAATCAATACTAAAAGAAAAATAGTGAATTAGTACAGTATATAAAAATCTTTTCAAATTTTCTTTAAAACATAATTGAAAATAACTCAAACCCACGTTTCAAAGTTTTTATGTAAAACTTTCCTCAAAACTTTCAAGATGCCTGAAACTCTTTAGGTACTTAAAAACCAATATATTTTAGATATGAAAATAAAACTAATATGTGAGATTTACATGTAGTTCTTTTGACTTTCAAAAAATTTTTCTCCATTATTTAACCATCTCTTTATAATCATAATTTTTCTTATTCACAAAAAACAAATGGTTTCACTGCTCACCACAAACAGAATGATTTTCAAGCTCACAATCAATTATATAAATTATTTTCATTCGCTCTCCATAAACGATCTCAGAATAAAATAGTTGATAAAAAAAGACTCATTTGAAGAATAGATGGTTTATGTCTTTCATACTCACTATCTTTCTGACTTTTTCTTTTACAATAACTCCATAATGAACAAAATCAGAGCATTAATTTGCAAATATTTCCCGTCGGTTTATATGTGCAGCTTTTCTTACTGTTGGGCTTCTCCTTCCTCCTTTTTAAAATCCTCCATAACTAGCCGCTGTATTTTTTTTCTTCTTATTTTTACTTTCTTCAAGGGATTAGATCTTGATTTTTCATGAATAATGCAGCTCCTATCTTAGGCTTCTTTTAGCTTCATTTTCTCTTCCATCAGAGTATCTTAATCTAGATCGTCCACGACGATTACACTTTCTCTTTTGGGTTTCATCTAGTTTTACTCCTTCCTTCATTTTGGGGGCTTCATTTTATTCTCTTTAGTTTTGTTGCTGAGTGGAGGAGAGAGAGACCAATAGAGTGGTTCTGGACTTTAAATGCAAGGTTGACTTTCAAGAATCACATTATGTGTAATAGCTTGTTGTGCGACTAGATTTTAGCCTCATACGTGTGAACTCTTTTTTTTAAAGGCTTTCTTTTAGTAGAAGAATTATTTTTAGTTTATTGAGAATCTTAATTTAAAAAATAAAGATTTTTATGTTTGGTATATATTTTTAAAAAAATATTTTCAAGAAATTATAATTTTTAAAAATGATTTTTAGTCAACTTTTCCACTAAAACATTTCTATGGGGTGGTGGTATTCTTAAATTTTCATGAACATGAAAAAAATTTTTAAATATAAAAATTCTATTTTACCCGTCTCATGCATATATATTTTTTAGTTATTATAAATATTATAAATATCAAAAAATTTAATAAAATAAATATTGTTTATATTAAATTATTAAAATAATAATAAATTATATATATAAATAAAAAAATATAATAAATATTAAATAAATAAAATAGACAAAGAAATAATAGATAAAAAAATTATATTAAGTATTATAAATAAAATATTTTTT
>JASKGM010055417.1:0-18941 GCA_034509205.1 Ceratonia siliqua | reverse complement strand
AACACAATTTCAATATATTATTTTAGCCTCACATTTAGTCTTTTAACCCTCTCATATACTTAAATTCTTTAGTTTGACCACAGTTTATGACTTTGAGCTCTAATTTGGTTTAATGATATATTTCAGCATTATTGGAGCCTTTACATTGCTTATGTATTTTAGTTATAACTTGAGTTCTAGACATCTGATAATTATGACATTTATCTTGTAGTAAAGCTAAGACAAATATCTACAACTTTGATGCAGAATTCCAAGGCTGATTCGAATGTTTAATGAGTCAAATTTATCTTAGAATCCAGAACTGGTATGCTGCCACTAGAAGTCATCCTTTGTTGACCACTTATCAAAACTGCTACATTTTACTGATGTTGTTGCCCTAGAAATCATCTGATGGCCTATTAGACAACTGGAGGATGTTTTGACCTAAGGGTAGATTTGTAATTAGTGGATTAGGGTTTTATATATATTCAAATGTTGTAAAACATTGGCGGCAGCTGGGGTTTTAGAGATACTATTCCATTGCCTCAGATTTTTCTCTCTTCTCTGTTATGTCTAGGGTTCCATTTTATTCCTCTGTAAATTCGTCCCTCTTCTTCATGGAGGGCTAGAATCCTTAAGCAATCCTAGGGATTGACAGTCTTGGAATTTAATTTTGAGATCTTGGTTTAAGCATTTTGCACTTCAAATAATTATCACATTTCCTCTCTTTTTTTGAGATTCTGATTAAGTTGCTTAACTTGTTAGAATGTTCATGTGATGGCTGCGTAGTTGTCATGTGCCAAGAGAAATTTACAGAGACTGAACAAGGCATCAAAACTTATTGCATATGATCATTTGGCGTTGTCTAATGGTAAAGATTGAATCCTCAGCCAAGTCTCTCATCTTATTCTCATTTTTAGTTATTTACTTCATTTATTATTTATCTTTAGTTTCTTGTTTTCAAAACCTCTTTTTTATATTTTAGTCATTGATTCTTTTATTTTATTGGTAACTTATCAACTAAACTTAATCCTATGTGGGAGAATGATCCTTGCTCATGAAACCAAAATACTCACAACTATACTACAAGGATTTATTTATGTAGTCTCATTTGGGAATGCACCGAGTTTTGGGGTCGGTCACTGGGGATTTGATCCTTTAGTTGATCAGTTGTTTTGTCTTGGTTTTTGTTTCTTTTCTTTTAATTTTCCAGTGTTAATGTTTAGAGAAGAGGTAGATTGGCAATCTTAATGGAATAAAGAATACACACACAGCCAACAGTTCTCAACCCACCCTCCCTTTCCTCACCATCTCAATGTGGGATATGCTATGCACTGGGTGACATATCCCTCATACTTCAACAGAACAACATAAAGCACAATGCTATAGGTTTTCTAGGTCCACCATTGGAATATAACCCATAACACACCACCTATAACTTAGCTTGTAGTGACCACTCCAACTTCATCAGCTATAGAGTAAATGTGCAACAACCATACCCAGTCAACCCACCATCAGCACTTCAACACTATAAAGAATCATCAATATAAGAACTTGTCATGACCTTTTCCTCTAACATAATTTAATTCCAACACAACACTATGCAATTCCTACAAGAGGCGAAGGCCAGCATCCAGAGGTTAAAATAGTATATGGGATAGTTGACTAAAGCTGTGTGTCACTTAGAAGCATAAGGGTTCAATGAAATACACTACTAAGTCCGAGGAACACCTAGCAGAAGATGATGATGCTGTGACTTTGAGCAATACCCAGAGTGCAAAGTCGTACACTACAACTATCTTGAAGTCAATTAGAGAAAAAAGCCTTACCAGGAGAAAACTCACTCCTCTCACCCACCAAAGAGAGCCCACAACTTATGAATCCTTTTTATTTTACCCTCTCTCCCTCCCTTAATTGCTTTCTCACACCCAAGGAGTAGAAACAAGAGAAGGTAGTCTTGAAACCCTTCCATAAGGTAAGGGTGCCTGTACCTCTACTCCAAGCCACTAAGCAAGAACCCGGATTTGCAATATTCTTGAAGGAGCTAGGCACTTCTAAGTAAAGCTAAAGGGATATAAATTAACAAGTGTGTGAGAGAGCTTAGGGGAAGCCGTCCTTTTAATCTTGTAAAGACACTTCGACATCCATGAAGCAGTGCAGCATCGTTCTAATATTTGTATACCTTGATGGTGACAAATTTTGATGTTAAGCTAAGGACAATAAACCAAACATTTTTTAGAGGTAACTCGAAGGAAGGAGAGCTCTCTAACCCAATAAAATGAGATTTTTCTGACTCTCTTTCATTTTCTTATGCTTATTACTTTCTTTAGTTGTTATCTTTTTCTTCAATGCATAGTTTTTTTATCTAAATTATAGACTTACTTTGAGGACAATGTAAGAGCTAAGTGTGAGGGAGAGGATTAGGTTTTATTGCTTCATGTGGTGAGGACTTGTATGCTCTTTCTTAGCTCTTGGCATTGTGAAGTAACTATTTTCATGTAAGTTATGTTTTCATGGAATTAAACAAATTTTGAATAAATATTTTGATTAATTCTTTGAATAGATTGTGATTCATGACCATTTGTCAAACCTTTAGTGCACTTAAGCCATATGCTTTGTGATTCTGGAGAGTAGTATGCTTATAAGTATAAATATTTTTGCCTCAAGTTGAAAAATGAAAAGAAAATAAAGGTAGGGCTATACTTTGATGACCTTATGTGTTTAGTAACTGGGTACTCATACCAAAAGTGGAGGGCATTTATATCAAATGACACTTAGATTATGAGCATGCAAAACATACTAGTTGAATGCGATATTCTAAGTTAAATCAGCTACTCACATCCTAGAACCAGCTACCAAAATGAAAAAGAAAAAGAGTAAAAATGGAATAAGTTAGTGTTACTTGTTTACATATAGCTATTTGATCTTGCAAAGTGTAGGGTGCTCACACACACACACTTTATTAGATGATTTATGAATAGTAATTTATTCCTTGAAATTTTTGAAGAATTTTGTGATGTTTCCTTGATTCCTTGATTATTGGCTTCATGGATTTGGTGAAATGTAAGTGTGAAGAGCTAGCAAGAGTGTATTGAGTCCCTTGTTGTTTAGTTTGTGGTGTTTCTATGTTTTGATTTACTTGAGGACAAGCAAATGTTAGTGTGGGGGAAGTTAGGCAAGATGTGGAACAATTTGGAAGAAAGTTTGAGTGGAAAATAGCTCAAAACGCTTATTTTTGGGTCCAAGTTAGAAGCTTGGGAGCTAAAGCACCCAAAAATGAAGAAAAAAGCCCTGTACCTAAGAGGCTAGAACCTAGGTACCCACAGAGCAAGCCCAAGTACCTAGAAAATTGTCACTCCCAGGGTTGGGTGCCTAAGCGTCCACATGCCAAAACCTAGGTGCTCGTGCATTAATTTCCCCTAATTTTACCCCCAGAGTTGGGCGCCTAGGCACCTGTGCATATTTTCCACTTTAAAAGTCAGAATACACACTTCCGAAATGCAAGTTTAGCTTGAGGAAAATTAGAGAGAAACCATAAAAGAGAAAGGAGGAGTGGAGGAATGGTTCAAGGGTTGGGTTCAGCGAAGACTGATCCACATGGAGATCTTCAAAGAGTTTTATCTTCCACTTTTCCCTTCTTTCTTGTATCTTGTGTTCATAATGGATTTAGATTGTACTTGTAGTGATTTTTTGATAATAGTTGGCTAAATTCGTATGTTGGGGTTGATCTCAATGCCTTGGACACAACATTATGATTATATCCATCGATAATGTTCCCAAACTCTTTTTGAATGATTGTTTATGTTCTTCTATATGATTTGTTTATGATTATTGCTTAGTTTTGTTTAGGAGACCTGCTAAATGAGCTAAGTAATCATCTAATGCTATAATAGGGGATTTGAATACGTAATCATTTGATTCTCTTGTTCACAAAGTAGCAATTTTTAGTGATTTGGGATGGCCAAGTCCTTGAGAACAATGACGTAGAGCATAACATAGGTTAAATAATCCAACTGTTTGAGATTGTTCTATAGACCCGATACCCCTTTTGGTCGTGTGGATATCCCACAAAGATATAAGGTCTCCCCCTCTTAGCGAACTTGTCACCTCCTTTCTCATTGTCATAAGCATAGGTTAGGCATCCAAACACCTTTGCCTATAATTTGGTATTTTTCCAAATAGCATCTCATAAAGTGTTTTACCCTTTAGGACCTTGGTGGGTAGTTTATTTATAATATAAGTAGTTGTCAATACATATTCCCCCTGCCACGTCCCGTCTTGGGTAGATGGCCAGTGTAGGAATACCACTGACAAGTGGATCCTACAAGCCTACAATTTTATTATAAACTTATGAAACTATGAAATCAAAGGAAAGAAAAATTTTAATTTCCAAAACAAAGGCTAAAAGACAGCTAACGTAAATTCTCAAAAATTTCGATAGCATTTCCCCAGTAAGTAGAACATATCCCAAATACATTAGACAACCAAAACAGGGTGGATAAACCCACCATTCATTATAATAGGCCTCAATGGCCGTGTAGCTATTTCAACACTATTAATCAACAACATAGTAAACAACAATATTACTGATAACTGCCGAGTCATCAAATTATATCTCTTAATAACCGATTCACCAAATAACTGCTGTACAAGGCAACACCAGGTCGAATCCTTGGATCACTCTAATTATGTAATAAAATCAAGATAGTAACAACAGAGGGTGTTTTTTATAATGATTAATCAACTAAAAGCAAAAAAAATGATAAACATAATTTAGAAAACAACAAATCTAAGGAGAGTAACTAGTCTTGATTTTAATCTATACTTGATCACTAATGAGTCATTCAATCACTAATCAAGTCCTTGGTTTTTTAGAACATATCAAGAAGCATCAAGATGATCTTTGGATCCACTATTGAATAAGTATCCAGAATTTAATCAATCAAGGTAAGACAAATTAAGCATCCATCTAAACCCATATTGACCTAAGAAAAACATAATTCAACCAAGCTAAACAACTCATCAAATATCCTTGATGCCTTATTCAATCTCTAGAGTTCTCTTTTGACACATGGTAATTATGCAACTATCATATGAACATCCCAATCAAATTAAGCAACTTAATCAGAATCAATAAAAAGAAAGGGAGAAACTTGATTAATGATTGAACTGGAGAATACTTAAGACAAGATCTCAAAATCAAACATCAAGACTGTTAATCCCTAAGATTGATTAAAGATTCTAGCCCTCCATGAACAAGAGGGGCAAACTTACAGAAAAACAAAGAAAACCCTAGAGAGAACAGAGAAGAAAATATGAAGAGAAGGAATGGAATAGTGCTCCAATTGCTCCCCACGTTCTACAGCTCCAACCTTTATATATAATCCTAAAACTAGTAAATACAACTTTGCCCTTAGGTTAAAATTACTCCAGCTATCTGACTAGCTCATTAACTAATTTCCAGGAAAAAAAAGTATCTCCAAAACCTACAATTTTGATAAGTGGCCTGCACAAGAGGAGTTCCAGTGACAGCTTCCCAGTTCTGACTTCCAAGTTGAATTTGGCCCACTAAGCATCAAATTCACCTTGGAGCTCTTCATCAAAGTCATAGAAATTACTCTTAGATTTCCTAGAAGATAAAATTTGTGATTATCAAATGTCTAAAACTTAAGTTATGGCCAAATACATAAGCAGTGTAAAAATCCCAATAATGCCGAAAAAAATACAATTAAGCCTAACTGGAACTCAAAATTATAAAATGTGGCCAAACCCAATAAGTTAAGCATATAAGAGGTTTAAAAGACTAAATGTAGAGTTAACTAATGTATAGAAATTGTGTTTATCAATTACAAAATGCATATCCTATATTCCAAAACTGTCTATTGACTATGAGATCACTCTACTATCACTGAGGGGCATACCAAACTCAAGTAGTTGGATCTTGAACAGCAAGGGAATTTGTCTGAGTTGGAGCAACTAACGAATTTGAAAAATGTTAAATAATAAGAGTGAGTTGAAGGACCTAGTAAGTTGGCATTCCTACTATTAGGTACAAGGTTCCCTTCATTAAAGCATAAACATATACATATAATCATATATAAATCAATGGGAGAGTCAAGGGCATAATATTACATAAACTTTAATAAGTTAAAACCTTTAAATTAGAGAAATAGTGAAAAAAACATAATATTTATATATTTTACATTTTGAAATAGAGAAATGAAATAAATGTTCACAAATAAGTCACATCATAATACGTATAACATTTGTAATAATAGTGAGGAATGGATCCAACATTTTCACATAGGTAACACTTATATGTAAATGTTCCTATCCCTATATCCTACCTTGTGCCATCCATGGACATTCATATAAGTGCGCATGTTCCCATCTATATATCCTTCCTTATGCCTCACGTCCATGGACATTCATATAATCTAGATGCATCTAGGTAAAGAGAGACATACTCAGCTACATCCCTCTTCATTCCTTCCCACCAATAATGGACTTTCAAGTCCTTATACGTCTTATTACTTCTTGGATACATAGTATAAGAAGATGAATGAGAATAATGCATCACTTATTTTCTTAAATCATTTAATTCAGGCGCCCACAAACGACCTCGAAATAAAAGGACTCCAATGTCATCTATAGTAAAACCTGTGTCATCTCTAGATATAACCTTTTCTAGCAATTTTGCTCCATTTACATCACTCTTTTGAGTTACTTTAATTTGTTCCACTAATAAAGATTGCACTTGTACACTAGCTAAAATACACCAAGTTCTAATATTTGTAACTTAGCACTATCTGCTTCCAATTTATGTATTTCTCGAATTAGTGGCCTCCGTTCAATGCTAATATGAGCCAAGCTACCCATAGATTTCCTACTCAACGCTTCTCCCATTGCATTCACCTTGCCTAGATGGTATGAAATAGAATAATTGTAGTCCTTAATAAATTTCATCCACCGATGCTACCTTAGATTTAGGTCCTTCTGTTCAAAGATATACTTTAAACTTTTATGATCAGTGTAAATTTCACAAGTTTTCCAATACAAGTAGTGAAGCCAAATTTTTAACATAAAAATGACCGCTACCATTTCTAGGTAATGAGTGGGATAGTTCTGCTCGTGCTTCTTAAGCTGCTTGGAGGCATAAGTAATCACCTTCCCTTTTTGCATTAATACACATCCCAGACCAACCCAAGATACATCACAGTACACTACATAACCACAGCTGACAAGTGCAAAAATCAAACACTCCTTCAACTTCTGGAAGTTGTTCTTGTAATCTGTCGACCATTCAAACTTAACATCTTTCTACATTAACTTAATCATAGGAGCCACAATGCTTGAAAAGTCCTTGACTAACCCTGCCAAACCAAAGAAACTACGGATCTTTGTCACCGTAGAAGGTTTGGGCCAATTCTTAATTACTTCTACTTTCCTAGGGTCTACACTGATGCCCTCTCTAGAAACTACATGCCCCATAAAAGTCATATGAGATAGCCAAAATTCACATTTGAAGAGTTTCGCATATAATTTGTGTTCCCTCAACTGCTGTAACACTAGTCTTAGGTGTTGAGCGTGCTCTTCTTCATTCTTAGAATACACCAATATATCGTCAATGAACATTATGACAAACTAGTTAAGAAAGGGACGAAATACCCTATTCATGATATCCATGAAAGCTACAAGGGCATTTGTCAGACCAAATGACATCACAAGAAATTCATAATGTCCATAACGGGTTCTAAAGGTAGTTTTAGTATTAGGAATATCCTTCTTTCTGATTCAAAAATGGTGATATCTTGATCGAATATCTATTTTGGAGAAATGTTCAGCCCCTTGTAGTTGGACAGGTCATCTGTTCGAGGTAAAGGGTACTTAATCTTCACAATAACTTTGTTTAATTGCTTGTAATCAATACAGAGTCATAAAGACCCATCCTTCTTCTTAAAAATAATAAACAAATAATATTGGTGCCCCCTAAGGAGAAATACTAGGGTGAATGAAACCCTTATCTATTAGGTCTTGCAATTGCACCTTTTGCTCTTTAAGTTCACTTGGGGCCATTTGATAAGGAGAAAGGGAAATATGAGTCATCCCTGGAAGAACATCAATACCAAACTCAATTTCCCTCTCTGGCAGTAACCCAGGTAAATCCTCTAGGAAGACATCCAAAAATTCATTCACAATAGGTACATCTTCTAGCTTGAGTTCTGGGCCCTCTGACACAAGTACATAGGCTAAATAAACCTCACACCCCTTTTTCATTAACGCCATGCACACATTGCCGAAATAAAGTTAGTAAGCACTTCACTTATATCCCTCTAGATAACTGTTGGTTTATTATCAAATAAGGTCAATTGAACAGTTTTGGCAAAACAATTTAAGCAGGCATGATAACACGTGAGCCAATCCAGCCATAGAATAATATAAAAATCATGAATGTCAAGAATAACCAAATTAGCAAATAATTGAGTACAACATACTTTGATTAGGCATGAATTTAGAATATTTAAAGCAATCAAGACCTTCCCTAATGGAGTAGATACTATTAAAGGAGACTCCATGGATGTAAGAAGCCATTTCAGTAAAGATGCAAAATGTTTAGAAATAAAAGAATGGGTTGGCCCAGGATCAAACAGCACAAGTGTAAGAAATGAGTCAACTACAAGTGTAAGAAATGAGTCAATTACCAATGTACCTATAACCACAGCATTAGAAGCCACAGCATCCTATCTAGTCAAGGAAAACACTCAAGCTTGAGCCCTAGATTTAGAACCTCGATCACGACCACGATCTATCATTCCTCTACTAGTGCCCTTATGAGTAGTCTGAGTAGGTGACCGAATAAACGTTGCAAATGAAGAAGGTACTTTACTTGGGGTCGTAAGTGTTCCACTGTCCCTAAGAACTGACTGCCTCCCAGGGCACTCTCTCCACATATGATCTTGTTTCCCACACTAGTAGCAAGCACCAGTATCCCTATGACACTGCCCTTCATGATACCTTGTACATATTCCACACATCAATGAGACCCGTAGTGATGGTGAAGCTAGGGAACTAGCCCCTCTTAATGGCCAATTATTAGTGACAGGCTAGTGGAAATGCTTATCTGATTACCTAAAAGAGGGAGTACCAGTGGTGGTTAGTGCATTTTGTGACTGTGATATAAATTTGAGCTTCTTATTACTGTTAGAAGGATTATCAAGCAGCTTTCTCTCCCTCTGGAAAATTTCTAATTTAATAGGTCAATTAAATACTTTCTTATAAGTACTGTCATCGGTGATAGGGATGACATTAAAATAATTGGACAGAAGCTCCCTTACAAACTACCTTGCCCTCTTTCTCTATGGGAACCAAGTGCTTGGCAAATTGAGACAACTGAATATACTTAGCTGCATATTCAGATACTGACATCTCCTTTGTCTGACGAAGGAGAAGAAATTCCTTCATCCGAGCAAATCGTTCCCCTCTAGGAAGGAATTGCAGCAAAAATACTGTCTTAAAGTGAGGGAATAGGAGCTGAAGCACTTTCCACCACCTTTGAGGGAGGGTGTATCCTGGCCCTTTCGCGACCCCTAGGTTTACCCTTGCCCTTAGGTACTGTCTCTGGACTAGTTAAGAATTCATTGGATACTACAGCCCCTTATCTACCTATACTAGTACGGCCTTTGGCTCCTAGAGGCATAGTCTACACAAAAATATTATTTATGATTAAATAGTATAAAATATTCGCTAGGAATGAATTGAGGCAAGATTCATAGAGTGACTCAAGGTGGGTTTCCACAAATCTTCCTCGTGATATGTGCTCTCGGGCACACATACCATGAGTTAGGTTCATATATACCCTTAGTATGGACAGTTTGAAGACCTCTATATGCCCTAACCACAAACCTAGACCATGCGTTGATACCAACTTTGTCACGTCCTGTCATGAGTACATAACCGGCGTAGGAATACCACTGACAAGTGGATCTTACAATTTTATTATAAAGCTTATGAAACTGTGAAATCAAAGGAAAGAAAAATTTTAATTTCCAAAATAGAAGCTAAAAGAAAACTTATGTAAATTCTCAAAAATTTTGGCAGCATTTCCCCTGTAAGTAGAACATATCCTAAATACATTAAACAACCAAAACAAGGCGGGCAAACCCACCATTCAATATAAAAGGCCTCAGTAGCCATGCAGCTATTTCAACACTATTAATCAACAACATAGTAAACAACAATATTACAAAATGCATATCCTAGATTCCACAATTGTCCATTGACTATGAGATCACTCTACTATCACTAAGGAGCCTACCAAACTCAAGTAGCTGGATCTTGAATAGTAGGGGAATTTGTTGGAGTTGAAGCAATTGACGAATCTGGAAAATGTTAAATAATAGGAGTAAGTCGAAGGACCCAGTGAGTAGACATTCCTACTATTAGGTACAAGGTTCCCTTCATTAAAGCATAAACATATACATATAATCCTATATAAACCAATGGGATAGTCAAAGGCAGAATATTACATAAACTTTCACAAGTCAAAACATTTAAATTAGGGAAATAATGAAAACCACATAGTATAAATCTATTTATATATTTTACAGTTTGAAGTAGAGAAATGAAAAAAAATTCATAAATAAGTCACATCATAATACGTGTAACATTTATAATAATAGTGAGGAATGAATCCGACATTTTCACATCGGTAACACTTATGTGTAAATGTTCCAGTCCCTATATCCTACCTTGTGCCTCCCGTCCATGGACATTCGTATAAGTGTGCATGTTCTCATCCATATTTCCTTCCTTATGCCTTCTATCCATGGACATTCATATAATCTAGATGCATCTAAGGTTACCTTATGAAAACTGTTATGGAACCCACTCAAAATAATTTCTTTTATCGCTTACAATTTTTTTTTTTAAATATGAAAGTAAAGAGAGTTAACGCCAAACACTTCACTAATACCATGCAATGGCAAAATTTTCATGAAATTCAAGTACCAAAAATGGTCAAAAATATAATAAACGTCATAAGAATTTGACAAGGATAATACACTTATATTTTAAATTTTCTATGCTATTATATATATACTAGCAAGTTTTCAATAACTGATAGCTACCAAGGCTATCAAATTATATCAATTTATAACTGATTGACCAAAACTACTTACAGTATAAGGTAACACTGGGTCGGGCCCTTGGATCACTCTAATTATGAAATCAAATCAAGGGATTAACAAACGAATAGGGGAGGTTTTTGCAAAACTAATTATTTGAAAGCAATTAAAACAGTGAACTGAATTAGGAAGACAACCAATCCTAGGGAATTGACCAATCTTTATTTTTAATCTATCCTTGATCAATATGGATTCATTCAATTATTAACTGAATTCTTGGCCTTAGATCATATTAAGAAGCCTCAAAATGATCCATAGAATCTCTACTGGACAAGCATCCAGAATTCTACCAATGAAAGTTAGACAAATTAAGCATCCATCTAACCTAGATTAATCTTAAAAACCAGAATTCAACCAAGCTAAATAATCTATCAAACAACTTTGATATCTCATTTAATCTCTATAATCATCCCTTAGCATATGATAAATACGCAGTTATCATATAACCATTCCAATTAAATTAAGCAACTCAATCAGAATTAGACAAAGAGGAAGGAGAGAAATTCAATTAATTCTTGAATGCAGAAATAATTAAAACCGAATCTCAAGTTTAAGCATCAAGATGTCAATCCCTAGGATTGATTAAAAGTTTATCCCACCATGAACAAGAGGGAAAAATTGCAGAAAAATAAAGGAAACATAGAGAGAAAACTAACTAAGCAAAAGAAAGAATGAAACATAACTAGTCTGCCTTCCACGTTCTGTTGCTGTACCTTATAAGTTTCTTTAAAATATATAATCCAAGTATGTCCTTAGGTTAAGTTACCCTTTCTCTTAGCTTTAATTGGACGCCTAATTTGCCTTAATCGAGCTCAGGATGAGAGAGTTAGGCCTAATTTACTCGTAACAGCTCTCTGGACTCATCAGCCAACTTCAAGGGGCGTGAACACCATCAGAACGCCACCGTTTGAATAAGTGATCTTCATAAGAATTGAATTTTTACGTCTCAGATTTCCAATGGCACCGGTTTCATCCCTATATGACACCTACAGCATAATTTATAGTGCAATATTTACATACTGTCCAGGTTCCAGTGACAGCATCTCTATTCCGACTTCCAGGTTTTAATATGCCCGTTAGACATCCAATGCAGCCTTGGAGCTCTGCATCAAAGTTGTAGGAATTTCTCTCAGATTTCCTACAAGGTAAAATTCATGATTATCAGATGTCTAGAACCCAAGTTATGCCCAAAATACAGAAGCAGTGTAAAATTCCCAAAAATGCTAAAAAATACTATTAAACCCAATTGGAACCCAAACTCATAAAATGTGGCCAAGCTTAATCAATTAAGCACTTAAGAAGTTTAAAAGATTAAAAGATTAAATATGAGGGTTAACTAATGTATAGAACTTGTGTTTATCAGTAACATACTTTCATGGCTAAAATAAATTTAACCAATCAAGAAATTGGTTTAGAAATATTTATAACAAAATTTGACAATATATTTATATTTATACACATGAAAAGAAATCTCTTGCACCCAAGGGTAGAAATTTCTACTCACCTAATTGAGGAAGCACCTTCACGGTAGTTTGGAAATGAAAGAAACCAACCAAAGGCTTTCCCTTTTTCCACTCTAATATATTCTGCAACAGGTTGCAGAAATCTTCCTTGAAGAAGATCAAGGTCTGATCAACTAGTCTAGAAGGAAGATGAGTGAAACCAATCAAGAAATTTGAGCAACAAGTGAAGAAAGAGATGCTGGAAATAACATGAAAACTGGAGAGGAAAAAAATGCATGAGTTGGAAGAAGAATAGAGAAAATTTTCTCACCTAAATGCAGCAGCTACAGTGATGAAGGCCTAGAGAGAAACAAAGAAGAATGAGGCTTTTGGAGAGTAACTTTTTGGTTGAAGGAAGAGTAAAGTCACAACTATTAATGGGTGGTGAAAGAAATATCTACCCATGAAGCTCTAAGAGAATGACACGTAATTAGCCTAAGGTAAAAAAAATTTGAAATACTCTTAAAGGGACAAGTAAGGATATATATATATATATATATATTCAAAAATCTAACCCATACCACAACATGCAAACCACTCCAATTAGATTACCACTCTATTGTTAAGACATTCATATTCCTGAGCCACATGATTTGGGAAAGAATTTAAAATTTCTTGGCATTATAGATCAAGGTTTGCTTAAGAAATATTACACCCCCAAAAGCTTACTAGCAAACTAGCTTGAAATCTCAAGGTTCCGACTGTCTCTAGAATATGTCTATGTTTTCTCTCCAGTATCTCATTATGTTGAAGTGTATCGGTGCATGATGTATGTAATACTATGTTGTGTTCCCTGTAATAAGTCATCATGTGATTTGACTGAAATTCATTCCCAATATCCTATCTATCTGACTTTCCCTTTGAATTGGGTTACTTCAGATTTATGCTTCATCAAATATACCCAAACTCCCTAATAAAATCATCAATAATGGAAATGAACTAATGTGCCCCTAATGTGGATGACGTTCTATAAGGACCCCAAATATCACAATGTATTCAATTAAAAGGTGCAATAGATTTTATATTACTGTTAGGAAAAGGAAGTCCGATTTGTTTGGCTCCCATGCAAGAGTCACAATATGAAACATCATTGCCCATAATATCATCAATAACTAAATTAATCAGTTTAATTTTACAATTGGAAGCATTTTCAACCCTTCGATGCCAAATTTCTGAATTATCATCCTTTGTAGCTGCATAGTCATTCCCTTATGCTTCATTGGCTCCAAGTAATATTGACCACCTAAATGTCTACCCGCCTCAATTAGGGCCTTTGTAGTCAAATCCTGCATTACACATACATCTTCCACAAATGTTAAAGCGTAGTTCAATTCCTCTGTCAATATGCTAATTGACAACAAGTTGTACTTAAAGTCATGTATATTCAACACCTTATCAATTCTCGTCCTATTTGGAAGGTCTACTTTTCCAACGCCTTTCACAAGTATGCTTTCTCCATTGGGAATCTTAACTAACATTCCCCAGTGGCTTTCTTTGTCTCACTTAAAATTTTAGTATCACAAGTAATATGTTAAGTAGCCCCATAATCTATTATCCTAGGTTTTTTAAGATCAATTTTACTAGCCATATTAACCTTCGCTGAAGGTTCACCCCTTCTTTCACTTGGCTTCGGCATCTCCTTGACTTGTAACCAGTAACTCGATCACATAATGAACTTTGATGAATAGATGAAATACTTTTCTATTTGAAGTGAAAACTTTTGATGAACAAAACAGAGGAAACACTTCTTTGTTTAAAGAAATTTGATGAAAATGAGGGGAGAGTTACACATATGAAATCCCTTTTTTTTTTTTGGATTTTTTTTTAACTCACTGATTTTTTTTTTTTGGGGCACTCAGCCTCTCTCTATTTCTCTCTCGCTCAGGTTGTAGGATTTTGGTGCTATTTTGAACCAGGTACACATTGGTTGCAAATAATCATCAAGTTAGTTCTCGAGTTACATGAAGATGGTGGGATCTGAATTTGCACCAGTGACACTTGGTACTCATAGCTCTCAGTGGTGGCTGTTGGTTTGGGCTCTCACAGCTCAGTGAGATCCTTTTATTCTAATACCATGATAAATGGCTTCATTTCATTCAATAGCCAAAAGAACAATGGCAATCCAAATACAAGATTTCAAAAAAATGGTCAAAGACCAACAACGAAAGAATACAATGAAAAAAAAAGAGCTGTAAAAGGAAAATCTCAACTTCCTACGTACACAGGGATATTTGGACAATTGAAATTTTAGATGATACACCACGGACAAAAGGTGACCCTTTTTTCAGTATTCTAAAAGGGCGTGCATGTTTGTGCCTAATCTTAAGAAATATTTCATTTTTTAATTTAAAATTTGCTATATCACAAAAAGAGAGAGCAAATATAAAAACTTAAACTTCTACTTCATTATTTTTGTTAAATTGTGATTCAAACAAGAATGCTTGTATGATGATCTAGGCATATTGAAGTTTGTCTTCATCGAAGTCAATCATTTGGTTGTACCTTTGACTAGTATTGTTCATGGTTTTGTGTACTTGTCTTTGATTCGTTTTTAATATATTAGTAAATTGATAAAAAATTAGCAAATCATCAATATGACTATTGATTTCTAAAATGTAAAATAGAGATGATTTTTGTAAAGAAACCACGTATTCTTGGGAGGAATCGTTTTAAAATAGAATTATGTATTTGAGTTGTTTTGATGTCTTAGTCTGATAATAAACATAAAAAGTAGGGCGTCACTACCCTACCCCCTGCTAAACCGGGCGGTAAGGAACAGCGTAGGTAACCCACCTGTGTTTTAAAAAAATTATTTTTTAAAAAAAAAAACTATTATACTTTGCAGATCAGCCCATCCCTATTCCCCATTTGTAGATCAGCCCTCTCCTATTTTTCAACGTTTTAAGGTGCTCTTCCCTACGAATCTCTCGTCACTTACTTGAAGGCTGAAGCAACTCCCATTGCTAGAATTCCTATTAGCGAGCTCGAGTCAGCTGCTTGTTCTCTGCTGTTGGATTCTCTATCTCCCTCCCATTCGACCAATACACATAGTTCAACAGCTTCTCCTCTAGGTTTTCGTCTAGCAGCAATTTGAGGTATGAAAGAAGTTTAGTTTGTTAGCAATTTCCAGTATGGGGCTTTGAATTCGTGCGCATGTTGATATTGTTTTAATTTGTCTAATTTAATTCATAATAAAGATTTTGCATTGCTGGATGTGGAAGAGAATGCCCGAACGGTTTAAACATGATCTAAGTTATTACCATATGCTTCTTACAACAGTTTAAACATGATCAAGATTATAGTAATTTACAGAGCATTTAGGCTTGAATAAATGTAGAAAAGAGATAATAAACTTGGTTGGGTCAGAATTCTATTATGGGAGCAACGCGGTTCTGATTAGATTCATGATTTTGTCTCTCTTTATAGAGAGGTTTATTTATATATGGGAGATTTCTTTTCGCTTGTCTACATCACAATATCTAGTTTCTACGTATATGCTATGCATATGCAGCTCAAAATATGGGGCCAAAATTATGCTTTATTTGAGTGTATGTGAATGTCGTATGTGGATAAATTGATCCATTTATAGTTATGCAATTCAAAGGGACACATGTACTTTGATAATTTTGTCCTTTAAAATTTAGGCTTCTTCAACAATTTACCAGCAAACTATGTTATGGTGCTGAATTGCAACTTTTCAGGGGTGTGTGCTACCCCTCTTTCTAGGGCAGTGTTAAAGATTTTCCAGATATGCATGCTCTCATTTTTCACACGTACAACTTAGATAATGCTGATTTACTAGTTGATCATTCATAACACGATTACTAGAAAGGGTAGAGTTGGTCGCATAAAGGGCTTAGGAAACAAAATGATGGATAATAAAATAAGAGGTATAATGTTCCCCTCTATTCTTTATCATCTTCTATTGTAATGTCTCTCAGTTAGGTCTCAGACTAAGTTCAAGTAAATCACTTGCATGCATGCTAAGTTGGTCCTTAACAATTGTTTCTATAGGAGACACTTATGGTGTTCTACAGAATATATAAAATTGGGGCGACATGACCCTACCGCCCAGATGATTGTGCGGTTCTGGGCGGTAGGGAAAGGTGCCGGTAATGGGTATTAGATTTTTTTGTTTGTAAATCGCAATTGAGCCCTTCGTCTTTCCTCATTTGCATATAAGTCTTCTCTTGATTTAAAGTATTTTAGGGTCTAATTCTCTCCATCCCTTTTGCAAATCCCATATCCAATTCTCTCTCATTTTGTCCCATTTTACAACTCCCATCTTTGATTCTCTATCATCTTCCCCCAATTTGCAGCTCCTATATTCTATTCTCTCTCATTTTTTAACTCCCATCTCCAAAATTTGAAAGGTAGTGGTGAAATTTGGAGCAAGTCGCGTCAGACAGTTGATGAACTCCCAGCATTGGAATCTGAAGCTATGATCGTCTTGCAGAGCTTCTTCCATTGTCCTTCAAACCTCTCCCCCAACTAATTCCACCAACTTCAATAGAGTGGGTAAGAATAACTGCACACATCGGAGGGGAAAGTCAACAGTTTCTTCACTTGCTATGTTTGATGGACCTAGGTTGGTAGTCAAAACTTATTTTGTCTAGTCTTTTTTTTTTCCCTAAATCTTCACCCCTAACACAATCAGTTTCGAGCACATTCAGGGTGAATATCTTGCTTCTTATGTGTCCATAAATCCTATCTCTCATTGTTATAGGGTGAATATCTTTGTCTGAAGTAAAATCATGGACTCTAGGTAAAACCTTATGTACTTGGTGATTGAGGCTTTTTCATTTTGAAATGAACTTCAAATCTTGGAAAATATTTAACACCATAGTATGGTTGGTGCTTGTGAAGTTGTGATTACTTTCTCTGCTTCTTCATAAACCATGGCTCCATTTATGATGATAATACTTTCAGCTAAAAAATCACATGTACATTAGAATAAAGCATTAATTTGAGAAATAAGGAAATAAATAACTCCCTAGTTGCAAATTATCCTTTTTTATTTGACAAAACTTTTCTAGATTCATTTTCTTGAGTTTAAAGTGTAAGTTATAATGTTTTGAAATTGTTGGATAAGTGTATATAATAAAAAATTCAAATTGGGAAACAAATATAAAAAAAAACTAAAAGGTAGCTAACTTTTGGGCGCTAGAGTCTACAAAGAGATGCCTACTAGTGTATGATATGATCAACCACATACTCTTTGACTAGATGCATGTCCAGACTCAATCCTTTGATCAGTACTCTTCCTTTCCTAGTTCAATGGGTTGGTTGTAAGAATACTAGTTAAATTGAATACCTCTTCATGCTGCATTTATTGTATTTACCCTTTTTCTCAATTGAGAATGTTTGTTTTGCAGAAAAATTAAGGATGATATGTCACCCAGAGTATCAAAGTCATCTAATAATGTAAACGACTCTAATAAGTACAGTACAATTCGCTCTCAAAATTCAAGTGCACCTACAAACAATTATGAGGATGATTTTGATCCAAGAGGAACTTGTACTACTAGTAAGTATAATGAAGTGGTCTTCTACGTTGTGGTTACTGATTTCTTTCAATTTCTTTCTAGATAAATATAAATATTTTGATTCAAGTTTATTAGAAATCACCTTTGTGTACATTCTTTCAGAAAGAGGAATCGAATTTAGTGAACTATCAGTTTAATAGAATGTTTGGACGTGAGAAGCCCGTGCACCATCTTTAGGGGGTAGAAAATGTATGATAGTTCAAGTCTATTAGACTATTTCCATGAAAGAAATACATTATTGACCTCAACTAAATTTATTATTTATTATTTAATATTATTGTAAATATTTTTCCTATGAATGTCATAGCTACTGATGCCTTGTTATTGAGGAACAAGAAGATTTCTGCTAGTAGTCTAACTGATGCAACAGCTAGATGGGTCATTTTGAATGGCTTAATGATCATTTCCATACTATTTTTTCCTTTGCTTTGGTTCTTGGCATGCTTGCTCAATTTCTTTAGTCAAATGCTTCTGGCTTGTTTAACAGGTTGTCTGATCATATTTGTATTGCAGCTTATGTAGACTTAGTTTAATTAGATATGTTAGTATTATAGAACTGCACAGCTTTAAGTGGATTAGGATTTCATTTCCTGTCTATGTGACGTAATGTGTTGCCTAGCTATGGATAAACTGATTCTTATTGATGTATTACTATCTCCCAATACTGAAACTGAAAAGCACTAAAGAGTATAAAAAGTATGGAGCTTTGGTTTTTGTTTTTGGTAAGTGGG
>JASKGM010055396.1:0-18945 GCA_034509205.1 Ceratonia siliqua | reverse complement strand
ATTATTAAATAAAATATATTATTATCAAAATTAATAATATAATTATTAATTGATAAATCATTAGATAATTTGATTATTTAATATTCCCCATTAGTAAGCATGTGAATCTCTAATGATTAGGG
Organism: Ceratonia siliqua; assembly: GCA_034509205.1. Taxonomy (NCBI): domain Eukaryota; kingdom Viridiplantae; phylum Streptophyta; class Magnoliopsida; order Fabales; family Fabaceae; genus Ceratonia; species Ceratonia siliqua. Next base: position 18,823 of record JASKGM010055396.1, on the reverse strand, counting down.
ATTGAGTTTTTGAATTACACTCAAATGTTCTTACGTGATTTAGAGTTAACACACTATATATATATGTAACTTCTCTCTCTTATAACCGTACAAGTGATTCTTTGGAATGTCACTATAGAATTCTTGGCCATACTAAGAGGAACAAAGGGAAAGCTTTCTAACTAAGCATATTCACTGTAGGTTCCGTGAATTGGTACTTCTCAAAGAATAGATGGTCAGTATGCTTGGTTGGAAAGTATATTACAAGATTAAAGTGAATACAAGAGGTATGTGAAAATGTTTATATATTTTACTTCTCTTTCTAACCGTGAGTTATTTGCCTATGTGTTTTGTTTCCACCTATTTGCAAGCTTGAATGTTTTAAAAATTTTAAAACACATGCTTATACTGTAAACACTTAGGATAAATAATTAAATCCAATAGGAATCTCAGAGCCATCGAACCTCTTCAATCTTCGCAGTCGAAGTGTGAAATGTGAAGGAATGTTGGAGCAGTGGTAGATGAAGGACGAAGGGTTGCTTGTAAGCAAAGTGTTAGAAAAATGAGGAAACTGTGAAGGATTGTGTATAAGGTTAGCAACTTAGCCTATTACTGTATTATGTGTACTGTGACTGTGACTGAGGCCTATGAAGTATTTTTATGTTGTTTATGTTGTTTATTTTGTTTTTTTGAATTTTTTTTATGATTGTTAATTTTTTATGATTATTTTGTTATCATCTTTTTCTAATAAAGTTAAAAGATATTTTTTATGAAAAAGACTAAAAAGTTTTATTTAATAACTTAAAATTCTCTTTAAAAATAAATTTTAATAAGGGACACTAAATTATAATATTTTTATATTTAAATACTAAATATTACATTATATTAAAAATTATTTAAAATCTTTGGGGGATGTACCATAATTATTGTCCGCCTACCGATACACAATCTAATAAAAGGAAGAGATCCTACTGAGGATTCTTTCTTTAATTTTTTTTAAGTTTTTTATATTTTTATTTTAAAAAATAATTTAAAAAAATATAAAATAAATGAAAAGAATTATTTTTATATATTTTTTATTTTTTCTTTATTTTTTGATTTATTTTTGTTATAAAATATCTTTTAATATTTAATTTACTTATTTTATTTTTTAAATTTTTTTATAATTCCTTTAAATTATTTTTTAAAATAAAAATTTAAAAAAAATAAAAAAATCCTACTCTGAAAGTAGGAATACTAGGGGAGAAATCATCATAGTGACATGGAGTTTTGAATTTAAAACTTTTTGTAAATTCCTCAAACCTTTCACTACTAGAATGCACCTAGTGACTTAATTGAACAATATGATGCATGATTGAAGGTCATAAAACTATACCAAATCTCTCGCCTTAATCAGTCTATTTAACAAAATTATTTTAGTAATAATTATAACTAATAATAATTTTAATTTTAAAATTTATACATTATAAATTACTAAATATATCTCATTTAAATAGACTGGTTAAATGAGATATAAATATAAATGGAATTAAATGTCAAAAAAATAATAAATGTGTAATATGTGTAAACATTACAAGATGTCAAATATCAATTTCATATAAATTCTAAGAAAACGTTTTACTTTAAAATATAATATAAATACAAATAGATAGATAGATTCGACTTTGCTACAGCATAAAACTTCAACATTGCTTCCTTTCTAACTAAGTATCTTACTGTCTAATCACATTTCAAGGTCTGGCTAATCTAAAAAGTCAGCTGTAAAGAAAGCAAAATAGCGCTAAACTTTTGCTATACCCAACTGACCTTTATCTAAATGAAAAATCTTTAAACAGTTTGAAAATTAATTATTATTCAACACGTTTTAAATTGTAAATGTGAACAATAAATAAATTGGGGTAACTTTCTCATCCGTTTTTCTTTTTGGTCATGGTTCCCTCTTTTCACTTACACATAACTCAAAGTAAAAGAAAAGAATCTTACCTATAAGATGTTTACCTACCTACTTTAATTCAGTTTTTTTTTTTTTTTTTGGCAATTACTAATTGAGATCAGAAGGCTAATATATACACTTTTCGCCTTTGAATCAATTCGTACTTTATTTTGGGGAAAACGCCACCACAAACTAGAGTTTGGAAGCTTTCATTACATGAAAGCCTTAATTGTTTTTTTAATTTCTCAACTTTTACGATGTTCAATTTTAGTTACTGTGATCTTAATGAGTCAATTTGGCCCTTTTGAAATGTAATATATACCTTAAAAATAAAGTGCAATTACATAATTATAATTTAAGATTAATATATTCTATTTTGAGGAAGAGTTGATTTTCCATATATATAAAAAGTAAGAGGGAAACATTATAACAATTGAGATCAAAACCAAACATTTTTCAAATTAATCAAGACGAAAATGTAATTAAACCAAATGATAATAATTAAGAAGTAATACATATAAGGCTCCCTTTGCTTACTGTTTTGCGCATTATTTTCAAATGATAAATTGTTTTAAAAATATCTTTAATTATTGGAAAATATTTCTTAAAAAAAAATGTATCCCACTACTATAATTTTCATGTTTTAGTGACTTCCCCCATCTTCTAATGAATTTCTCTTGAAGAGATATTATTTATCAATCAGCAAGAAAATGCTTTCATGTAATTAGAGTTATTTATTATATTAGTGATGTTTTGATATGCATTAAAGTATATGTCAATCTACTTTTTAAATAAGAAATGTATTTAAAAAAGTTTAAACCTTCACTACCCACTATTTCTTTAAAACAGAAAAGACAAAAACTAAAAGGGTAATATAAGGATAATAATGACTAATTTGATCTATTATTGATATGCCCCCAAACAAATATATATTTTTATAAATTAATTTCTGTTTTATAGACGGAAAACAAAAAAATATATTTTCTAATTCCCAAACACAAGTCATTTTTACTAAATACCAAAAAGATTGATTTGAAAATTTCAAAAAAGAAAATCTACTGGTTTGCACAAGTTTTATAATAGAGACGTGTGTGAGTTAAACTTAAACCAATGATTCTTCAGTAATAATTAAGAAAATAAAAAAATGGTTAATATAATTTTTAATCCTTATAGTTTAATTTAATTTTTACTTTGGGCCCTATAATTTAATTTTGTTCAATTGAATCCTTATAATTTCAATAATTTTCACTTTGACCCTGTAATTTAATTGTGTCTAATTGAGTCCTTGCAGTTTCAATAATTTTTACTTTGATCCCTATTATTAAATTTTCACTTAACATAGTTAATATCATTGTTTGCCACTATAAATTGAGTCCGTATAAATTTGTCATGTGGTCAATTTTTTACCACTTCAGCAATGATATTAACAGTGTTAAGTAGATATTTAATGGTAATGACTAAAGTGAAAGTTATTAAAACTATAAGAACTCAATTAGATGAAATTAAACTATAAGGATCAAAGTAAAAGTTAATGAAACTATAAGAATTCAATTGAACGAAACTAAATTATAGGGACCAAAGTGAAAATTAAGTGAAACTGTAGAGATCAAAAGTTATATTAACCCTGAAAAATATATAGTCCACATTTGTTGTCTCCGTGATTTAAAATAGTTATTATTTTTACATGATAGGAAAAATCAAATTTAAAATTTTTTACAATTTACTTATTTTTATTATTAAATCATATCTAATGACTGAATATAATTATTTTAACAGTGATACTAATACAAAACATAGTTATTCTAATAGCATGTTCATATTCTAATAGCATGTTCATACTCATATCAACCCCCCACTATTAGGGCAAGATGATACTCATACATTTCTTATATATCTATTTTTGTTATTAATTTTATAAAATAAAGGCATTTGATGTTCTCATTACATATACCATGATTATACTCAAATAGTCCCCACTACCGGGGCACAATTAACCTTTCTTAACCTGACTATTAGCATTTTCTTGTCTTTTTTCACCGCATTATTCCTTGTAATTATACTTATTATCACCACATATATAAAGCTGATTCCAATCTTTCAACTAATCCATGATATTTTTAAGTAGGAATAACAATTTGGAGAGATATTTGGAATATTCAATAATATTCGCCCAAAATAAATTTTCAATATTGGGTTGATTTTGGATATCGGATAAGGTTTGAGTATTAAAAGTACATATTCAAATTTGATCTTGGGAGATTCAAATTTGGCATTGAATATCTGATATTTGTCTAATATAAATTGATAGATAGGATATCCAATATCCGATATCTTATTCTATATATATATATATTGGGTATTTAGAGTATCTAATATTCAATATACTATATTCTTGGTACTTAGGATGACGGATATAGGGTTATCGGGTCATTATTTTTTATTCATATACGGATATTAAAAATATATATAGGATGTTCATCCATTACCATTCTTATTGTTGTCCAAGGTTTTAAAATATTAATTTTTGTATTTTGATTATGTTTAATTATTTTGATTAAAATATAATTTAAATTCTGAAAAATGTTGCTTGCTTTGAATGAGTAAATCTTTCACCTTTTTCAATATAATCATTACGGAAGATTCATTCAATGTGAAAAGACAAGAAGTATTCCTTGAGCCTTGTACATTTATGACAAAGTACAACCACATTTCTTGAGCATTATGCACTGCAGAAATTTGAAAAAGGGCTTTGCACGTTGATTTATGTTAGAAATAAAGTGCATTCTCAAAATATTTCAAGTGTAAAAAAGTCAGATACGTTCAAATGATCAGGCTGGATCAAAGAAGTATCTTGCTGGTTTAGCCAAAGCTTACTAAAAGACAAAACCAATGACTATATCAGAAATATATCTCAAAAGTGAACGTTGCACACTACTCAAAACAGAATCAGAAGTACTTTAACGTCCATATCTTTAAAAGATTATAAGAATACCACTTTACAAGCTTTGAAAAAAGGAGGAAGAACACTTTATCTTACATACTATTCATCATCTTCGACAACTCTTCTTGTGCTATCTTTGGAATATCCACTCTTCTTTTATAGAGTTATTTTGAGAAGCTTGTTATGAGCGTTTATTCTTACTTGTGAGAAGTTTACTATATTCTTGGTAGAAAAATTTAATGGTTTGAGTTTGTAAAAGTTGTGATTGCTTTCCTTGGGGGTAAGGTTTGTAAAGGCTATGATTGATTCCCATTGTGAGAAGTTTTACTGGGTTCTTGGGTAGAAAAACTCAGTTGCTGTAGGTTAATTCGGGAGAGATTGTAAATAGCCTTGTGGCTTGAACCTATATTCTTGTGATTACCCGCTTTTAGTGAAATACCCTTACTTTGTGCTTTGAGAGTGGATGTAGGATCTAGTTTATAGATCCGAACCACTATATATTGTAGTGTTATCTTTCTCCTTCCTTAAGCTCTTTTAAGTTTTGAACTTGGTTTTATATTTCAGTTAAACTGAGCTTTCATAACATTTGCAAACTGAGTTGTTCCATATTTGTGAAACGGATTCTTATCTTGAAAAGTTTCTAAGATTTCTTTACCCAATTCAACCCTCATTTCTTGGGTATTTAAGCTATTTTTTCTAACAATTGATATCAAATCTTTTGGTCTCTTTTGTAGGTCTAACAACCTTGAGAAAAGATCCACACTTTCAGGATGAATTATAATGCTTTCATTGAGTGACACTATACAAATGGAACTCCCTTCTTTTATGGAAATAACTATACATATTGGAAGGAAAGAATGAAAATATTCATTTAATCTGTTGATTTTCAAGTATAGCTAGTTGTTGTTAACGGACCCTATATGCCAATGAAAACTGTAAATGGAGAGCAAATGCCAAAGGATCAGTCATATTTCAATGTGACTGACATTAAACAAATGAAGACAAATGCCAACGCTATCAACATGATATATTGTGCTGTGAATGCTGAAGAGTATAGAAAGATATCAAGATGCAAGTTAGCAAAGGAGATGTGGGACAAACTCCAAGTTACCTATGAAGGAACAAATGAGGTGAAGGAAACAAGAATTGATATGCTCACCCATGATTATGAATTGTTTAAGATGCTGAATGGTGAATCAATTGAAGAGATGTTTAAAAGGCTATCCAACATTATAAACGACCTTGATGCTTTGGGCAAAACTTACACAGACAAGGAATTGGTCAGAAAAATCCTTTGGGTTCTCACCAAACCATGGCAAGCCAAGATTGCAGCAATCCAAGAATGAAAGAATATGAACACTATTAACTAAGATGAACTCAGAGGCAATCTCATAACATATGAAAACAATTTTATGAAAGAGGAGATTGAGGAAGCCAAGAAATCAAAAGGTGTTGCTCTTAAGACCACCCAAAATGATGATGATAAAGACAAATTTGTGGTGGATCTCAACAATGATGCTAATATGGCTTTCCTAACCAAGAGGATGCATAAATACTATAATAAAAGAGCTCAAGGTCATAAATTCATAGGAGAAAGCTCTAAGAAAGAAGTTGCTAAAGATCAAGTTACTTGCTATGAGTGCAAAAAGTCAGGCCACATAAGATCATGTCCACTCCTCAAAAACAAGTCATCCAAAAAGAAACATAGGAAGAAGGCTATGGCTGCCATATGGAGTGATGAAGATGCTTCCTCTTCTGATGTTAGTGATTCTGATAATGATTAATCTACAAACCTTTGCTTCATGGAAAATGACCAATCTGATGGTGAGGTAGAAAATTCTGACTCTCCTTTTACTTTTGAAGAATTACAAGATGCATTTGATTCACTTTTATATGATTCAAGACAAATACTTTTCAAATATTCCTCTCTCAAAAAGGTTTATAACAAAGTTCTGGAGGAACTTGAAATTATGAAAAATCAAAATTAAACTTTGGAAAAAGAGCTTGAGACTTTGAGAAATGATTATGACTTGAAAAATGAAAATGATACTTTGAAAAAGAAAGTGGAATCATTGACCAAAGATCTTGAAAAGTTTGCAAATGGGGATAAATATTTGAAAATGATGTTGGGATCACAAAGATGTTCCTTTGATAAGGCTGGTGTGGGATATGATCAGTCAAAATCTAAAAAATATTACAAGAACTTTTTTATGAAAGCCACTAGTGTATCTAGTCCACACCAAACATGCAATTATTGAGGACAAAATGGTCATGAATCTTATTCATGTACTGTTAAGAAAAAGAATGTTATAGATGGCATGATTTGAGTTTCAAAAAATACATTAGTTATTAAACGATCAGGACAAATGGTCAAACGATCATGCACTAACCCAATAGGACCCAAGAAAATTTGGGTACCTAAAGTTAAATGAACTTTGATTGTAGGTGTGCCTAAGGTCCAAACTCAGTGGAAATATGGGGTTCCTTGACAGCGGATTTTCTAGGCACATGACCAGTGATCCATCAAACTTTATCATGCTAAAATCCAAGGATGGAGGAAATGTCACCTTTGGAGACAATAAGAAAGCAATAATCATTAGTGTAGGTAAAATTAGTATAAATTCTTCTTTTACTATTAATGATGTTTTTCTTGTTGATGGTTTAAATCACAACATTTTTTGCATTAGTCAACTTTGTGATAAAGGTCATAAAGTCCTTTTTGGATATTCTAAAAGCATCATTCATAACATCAATGATGACTCCATACTATTTACTGGCCAAAGAAAAGACAATGTCAATATTGTGCATCTAAAGGACCTTGCATCAAAATCTTTAAAATGTCTTGCTACCACTCAAGATCAAAGTTGGTTATGGCATAAGAGATTGGGTCATGCAAGTATGCATTTGATTTCAAAATTATCCAAATATGATTTACTTGTTGGTTTTCCAAAAATTACTTTTGAAAATGATGATATTTGTGTGGCATGCCAACAAGGCAAGCAAACAAAGTCTTCATTCAAGTCAAAATACCACATTTCTACTTCAATACCTCTTCAACTTATGCATATGGATTTATTTGGTCCCACTAGAATACAAAGTTTTAAAGGTAAAAAGTATGGGTTTGTCATTGTAGATGATTTCTCAAGATTTACATGGGTATACTTTCTTGCTCATAAGGATGAGAGTTTTAATGTTTTTGAAAAATTTAGCAAACGTGTTCAAAATGAAAAAGGCTATGTGATCTCTTCTATTATGAGTGATCATGAAAAAGAGTTTGAAAACAAAGCCTATGAAATCTTTTTTGAAACAAATGGTATTGATTACAATTTTTCTTTTCCAAGAACTCAACAAAATGGAGTTATGGAAAGGAAAAATCGCACACTTTTAGATATCGCAAGAACAATGTTATGTGAAAATAACTTACCTTAATATCTTTAAGCCGAGGCCATAAATACAGCTTGCTATATTCTAAATAGGTGTTTGATTAGACCTATTTTGAAAAAGACACATTATGAGTTATGGAAATGGAAAAAACCCAACATAAGCTATTTTCATGCATTTGAATGTAAGTGCTTTATTCTCAACAATAAGGAAAACCTTAGAAAATTTGATTCTAAAACCAATGAAGGTATCTTTCTTGGCTATTATTTATCTAGTAAACCTTATAGAGTTTATAACAAGAAATATTTAATTGTAGAAGAAAGCATGCATGTTGTTTTTGATAAAACTAATCAATCTATTGTGAGAAAAAATGATGATGAGCTGACAAGTTCAAATAAGCCTAATCATTTGATAAATGATCAGTCAAAGAATGATCAGCCAGATCCACAAGTTAATCAGACAGAACTAGCAAGTCCATAAATTATAAACGTTGATGCTGGAACAAGTGAACAATCAAGAGAAGAAGTTCAAAATGTCACATCTAAAAGCAAAGTGCCAAGAGAATGGAAGCATTCCTCAACATATCTAATGGATTACATCATAGGAGATCCATCTCAAGGCATGAAGACAAGATCATCATACAAGAGTATGAACAATATGGCTTTCATGGCTCAAATTAAGCCAAAGAATGTAGATGAAGCTCTTAGTGATGATTCTTAGATAAAAGCAATGCAAGAGGAACTCAACCAATTTGAAAGAAATCAAGTTTGGTCCCTTGTACCTCATCCTAAAGATCAATCCGTGATAGGTACAAAATGGGTGTTTAGAAACAAGCTTGATGAAGATGGAAATGCTATGAGAAACAAAGCAAGGTTAGTTGCCCAAGGTCACAATCAACAAGAAGGTATTGATTTTGATGAAACATCTCTCAAAGGTTTTAAACTTTATCAAATGGATGTGAAAAGTACATTTCTCAATGGTTTTCTAAATGAAGAAGTTTATGTGAGACAACCTCCCGATTTTGAAAATTTAGAAAAATCAAACCATGTTTTTAAACTTACTAAAGCTTTGAATGGTTTGAAACAAGCCCCAAGGGCATGGTATGAGAGGTTAAGCAAATTCTTGATTGACAATGCTTTTTCAAGAGGCAAAATTGATACTACTTTATTTATTAAAACCTCCAAGCATGGCATTTTAATTATGCAAATATATGTGGATGATATTGTATTTGGATTTGCTAATGAAAATTTGTGCAAGGATTTTTCTAACTTGATGAAGAGTGAATTTGAAATGAGCATGATGGGGGAGATGACATTCTTTCTCGAATTGCAAGTCAAGCAAACTAAAGATGGTATCTTCATCAATCAAGCCAAATACATCAAGAACTACTCAAGAAATTTGGCATCGGAAAAGCTAAGGCAATAGGCACTCCAATGAGCTCATCCGCAAAGCTTGATAAAGATGAACACGGTAAGCCGGTCTGTGAGAAACTTTATAGAGGTATGATAGGGTTTTTATTTTATCTTACTACAAGTAGACATGATATTATGTTTAGTGTGTGCTTATGTGCTAGATTTCAAGTAAATCCTAAAGAATCTCATCTCATTGCTATGAAGAGAATTTTTAGATATTTACTTGGATCTCAAAATATTGGATTATGGTATCCTAAGGCAAATAATTTTGATCTGTATGGCTTTTCTGATGCGGATTTTGGTGGATGTAAAATTGATAGAAAAAGCACTAGTGGTATATATCAATTTTTAGGGCAATTCTTAGTCTCTTGGTATAGCAAGAAACAGAATTCAGTGATCTTATCCACTGCTGAAGCTGAGTATGTTTCTGCAGGAAGTTGTTGTGCTCAAATCCTTTGGATTATGATGCAACTACAAGACTATAGCCTAAAATATGATCATGTTCCCATCAAATGTGATAATACAAGTGCTATAAACCTTTATAAAAATCTCATTCAACATTCAAGAACTAAACATATAGAAATCAGACATCATTTTATTAGAGATCATGTTCAAAAAGGGAAGATTGTGCTTGATTTTATTGGAACAAATTATCAACTTGCTGATATTTTTACAAAACTCCTAAGTGAAGAAAGATTTTGCTTTATTAGAAGAGAACTTGGAATCTCTGATCATATATGAAGAAAGTCAATTGAAAATAATTTTCTCTGGATATTTTACTCCTAAAAAATCTGAGTTAGAAAGCCTATTTCATATTCTGTCTTAAATGATCAAGATCAGTTTAACTGTTATCATGATCAATTCAATCCTGTATTCATTTGTGTTGGAAGATATGGTGGTGCAGTATTTTAATGTTTAGTGGATTTCAATGTGCTGAACATGTCACAATATTTTTGTTTATTTTATTCAAAAGCTGATATTACCTTTTCTAGACATACTGCATAACTTTATTATATCTACTTCAACCTGGTGCTTTATTCCTACTGTTCTATCTTTATACATCAAAAAGGTATATTTTGTTTTTGCATTAGGATCTTGTCTTTTAGAATTGAAGTATTTTTAAAATATATTGTCTCTTTCCCATGCAATCTCCCACTCTCTCTCCTTTTTCCAAAAGCGGCTTCATTAAAACTTCTTCACTTCCTAGTGTACCTTCTCTTTCCCACGTCTACCACCTATCTATTCTTTTCAACTTCCAATGCTTCCTATCTCACCACGTCCTCTCACCTTCACCAACCCTATTCACGCAACCTCCGGTTTCCCTCCATTCTGTCATTTCGTCAACCTCTCTCACCACCATCTAGGCGTTTCTAGATTGATAACTTACTCCCAAGCAAATTTCACTATCCCCCAACTCATATTTTCTATTTATCGTCGCTTCTCAGCCATTTTCAAGAACCCTTGTGTCTGTCTCCAATAGCGAGTAGCACTAAAAGAAAAATGGAACAGGGGTCTGGTTCCCTTCTAAGAAGCAAAAGGAAAATATATTCAGAGATAGTCAAGCCGAAGGACGTTTCAATCTAGATTTCGTCAATCGCAAACACACTATTCCTAGAGATGTAAATCTAAACTTCTTCAAATCTTAAGGCTTTACATGTTTTGAGAATCTCTATAATCTGGGCTGGAAGGAATTTCTTTTGATAAAAGATGAAGTTACCCAATATTGATAAAAGAGTTTTATGTAAACCTGATCTTTGTCCCTGGAAAGTTTGAGGCTTCATCATATTTAAGAAGACACAAAATTAAAATATCTCTTGAATCCATTGGAACTCTTGTGGGTTATACTAGTGAGGGAATACAATATTATTCTAGTCATCATGAAATAAAAAGTGAAGGATATGTCCGAGAGGAAGTCGTTCAAGAAGTTACCAAAGGAAAATCCTCTGTTATTGATGCTAGTCTGCTGGAACCAAATATGAGAGTACTATTACATTGCTTCAACCACTTAGTAATTCCCATAACAGGTAAAACCAATATAGCAAACACTCTAGAAACATTTTATATATGGTGCTCCCTTCATAGCATAAAGGTTAATTTACCTTTTACCATTGTTCATCACTGAAAACCACTTTGGGCCATGAAAGGGCTGAATTGCCTTATGGCATGATCGTAAGAGTGTTGGTTTAAACTTGCAATAAAAGGAGCTCCTACAACAAATATTTGCTTTCTAGTATGGGGTTTATAAGGACTCATCAAGGACAATGAATCAAGAAAAGTGATTATGTAGCTCAACAAGCATCTACATCTTGTGCATCTACTAAAGGAAGAAGAATTAAAATTGTTACCTCTATGAGGCCATGTCAAAAAGAAGCAAGAGCTGCTATGGAGCTTCATAAATAAAAACAAAAGGAGAATTATCTTAGAAGGAAGGAAGAAAAGGAAAGAAAAGCAGCAATGATGAGAACTGATTCCTCTTCCTCATGGTCTAAAGAAGAAGATTCAAGTACAGATGCATCCACTGAAAAAGCAAAGCAGAATGATGATCTTCACAAGAAACTAAACTCTATCAACAAAGATTTAACTAGCTTCAAGAAGGAAGTCTCATAATCTTTTAAGAAGAGCCAATCTAAATTGCTGGATCTCATGACATGGCTTGAACTAAAGTTTGAAACTTTGAAGAACCCCCCTTCTTTCTAATGCTACAATGCCAATCTCTATCTGAAATCCCTACTTCACAGCATTAGTTTATTTCTTTTACATTCACTTATCTTTTGCAAATACTTGGATTATCTTTGCTAAATGATTGGCAACCTTTGTTTGAATTATCACTTACTCTGATTATGCTTCTTTGCCTTATATATGAACGTTTCTGCTGCTACAATAACTTACTATGTTTGGATTAATGCTTACTCCTTTGATATTATGTTTTGAGCATTACTCTCCTTTATGCGAGATTAATTCTTTTTGATGATGTCGAAGGGGGAGAAGTTATCTAGTTTAATTAATATTTATCAAAGGGGGAGAAGGTATCAAAGTTAGTTATTGGTATTAGTTACCCTGTTATCTCATTGAAATATTTTTTGATAAAAGGGGAGAAATTATCATTATATTGTTTGGAGAAGTTATCTTGAGGGAACTAACTTATATAATCTAGAAGAAATTTTTCCTATGTCATAGACAAATTTCAAATAATCAAGCTCACAAGCCAAATGATTTTCTATAGACAGATTTTAAATGATCAAGCTCACAAGTCAAATTATTATTCTACTATCAGAGACAAAATGTGCATCATTTCAGGAGGAGCTTTCTTTCTTGACTCTAAACTTATATTGTCTTATCTGAATATTCTGCTTATGATCTGAATTGATATATCTTCTATCAAAATTATTGCCATCATAAAAAAAAAGGGGAGATTGTTGTCCAAGGTTTTAAAATATTAATTTTTATATTTTGATGATGTTTAATTATTTTTTATTAAAAAATTATTTAAATTTTGAAAAATGTTGCTTGCTTTGAATGAGTAAATCTTTCACCTTTTTCAAAATAATCATTATGAAAGATTCATTCAGTGAGAAAAGACAAAAAGTACTCCTTGAACCTTGTGCATTTATGACAAAGTACAACCACTTTTCTTGAGCATTGTGTACTGTAGGACAGAAATTTGAAAAAGGTTTTGCACGTTGATTTATGTCAGAAATAAAGTGCATTCTCAGAATATTTCAAGTGTAAAAAAGTTAGATACGTTCAAATGATCAGGCTGGATCAAAGAAGCATCCTGCTCGTTTAACCAAAGCTTACTAAAAGACAAAACCAACGACTACATCAAAAATATATCTCAAAAGCGAACGTTGCACACTACTCAGAACAGAATCGGAAGTATTCTAACGTCTATATCTCTAAAAGATTATAAGAAAACCACTTTACAAGCTTTGAAAAAATGAGGAAGAACACTTTATCTTGCATACTATTCATCATCTTCTATAACTCTTCTTGTGCTATCTTTGGAATATCCACTCTTCTCTTAGAGAGTTATTTTGAGAAGCTCATTGTGAGTGTTTGTTCTTACTTGTGAGAAGTTTACTAGATTCTTGGTAGAAAAATCTAGTGGTTTGGGTTTGTAAAAGTTATGATTGCTTTCCTTGGGGATCAGGTTTGTAAAGGCTGTGGTTGCCTTCCTATTGTGAGAAGTTTTACTGAGTTCTTGGGTAGAAAAACTCAGTGGCTGTAGGTTAATCCGGTAGAGATTGTAAAAAGCTGTGTGGCTTAAACCTGTATTCTTGTGATTACTCACTTTTAGTGAAATACCCTTGCTTTGTGCTTGGAGAGTGGATGTAAGATCAATTTATAAATCCGAACCACTATATATTGTGGTGTTATCTTTCTCTTTCCTTAAGCTCTTTTAAGTTTTGAACTTGGTTTTATATCTCAATTAAACTGAGCTTTCATAACATTTGCAAACTGAGTTGTTTCATATTTGTGAAAATGATTCTTATCTTGAAAATTTTTTAAAATTTCTTTACCCAATTCAACCCTCCCTTCTTAGGTATTTGAGCTATTTTTTCTAACACTTATAATCTTAAGCACTATGTTAAAATATTAGGGCCTTTATTGTAACCTCCAATGATCTTTGTTAATTAGTCTCCATGGCCTATAATGTAACCTTTGGCCGACCACGCATAAAAATAATACATTACCCTCATTAATGCATTAGTAATAGTAACAATAATAATCAAAAGTGTTGAATTCTATTCAAGTATCTTTATAAAAGTTATATTTTAAAATGATGCAGATTTATTTTCAATCTCCGTTGCTATAAGTGATTTCAGAATAGTCCATTAGAAAAAAAAAATTATGTTTCTAAAAATTTTAAATTTATATTGTATAAAATTTTAAATCATATATATGTACTCATGAAGTATTACTCCGTTTTTATAGAAACAAATAGAGTAGTACTTAAGGTTTTTATTACCTCAGATAAGATGCATTATGTTTTCTATCGAGTATTTGAGTATAAACCTTCATGTCAATATTTGGATAAATTTATTTTTTAAAATATATTAAGTAAATATAAAAGACAAGCCTTTAAGATTATTTAGAGAAAGATTTAATGCCGATCAGAGGCGGGGGAGACATAGGAGGTGATTTCCCCCTTCCCCCAAAAAAATGTTTTAAAAAAACTTTTATGTATGTGATACAACTGCAATGGACATGTCACCTAACATAAGGACACAGAGGATGGTTAAAGCTCCCAAGTGGCTCAAGGATTATAAATGTAGTTAGTTCGTACTATTACTCAGTTATTACTAGTTGTTATTTTGTCTTTTCCCTTAAGCTAAGTGGCTTTTGGTAGTGGTTAAGCTCACGCTGTATAAATGTAATGACTACGTGAAGGAATGGAGGAAAATATTCAGTTTCATCTTCTTCTCTCTCAAATTCTGGAGGGGCACTCCTCGAATTGTGCAATTCGCTTATAATAATTTGGTGCTTTCATTGAGAGGTATGGGCGAACAGTCGCGGACATATGTTACTCAGGCACTTGAAGATTGCATGAACCGATTGGCTACTCACGATGAACAATTTAATTCATTTGGGAGCATTCTTAAGGAAATTCATCTGAAATTAACAACGGTTGAAGGCCGATTGGAACAATATTTACATAATCCAGCGATAGAAATATTCGGATCATCAACATCTTCGCAACCGAGAACAGATCACTCAATAGTTCACGGCACAAACGCAAATCAACCTCTAAGGACCTTGAAATTGGACGTACCTAAGTTCAATGGAGACGATCCTCACGGCTAGATATTCAAGGCTGAGCAATTCTTTAACTTCCACAAAACTCCAGACCATCAACGACTCCTGATCTCTTTCTTCCATATGGATGGTGACGCATTACACTGGTACCAGTGGATGCACCGTAATGGATTGCTTCCTTCATGGTAGGAATTCCTCAGGGTGCTTATAATTCGGTTTGGGCCATCGGAATATAGGGATATACAGGGAGAGTTAGCAAAGCTCACATAAACTTCCAGTGTTTCAGAGTATCAATCACGGTTTGAAGCCTTAGCCAACCAAACCATTGGTGTATCAGCATCATTTTTACAAAGTTGTTTTAAGTCAGGATTACAGCATGACATTCGAAGAGAGGTACGAGCACTGCAACCTAAATCTCTCATACAAGCTACCAATCTAGCCAAGCTCATGGAGGATAAGGTTAATGATCTTGGCCTAAGACATAACCCGAATCAACAGACATTTGGTCCAAATCAAAAACCACAAATTAATGTGCCTCTGTTACCAGCTCCAAAAACTAATCCTAGTAACTCACTTATCAATGTTCAAAATTCACAAATCCCAGTCAAGAAATTAATGACTACCGAGATGTTGCAGAGGCGTGAAAAAGGCCTTTATTTTAATTGTGATGATAAGTTCAGCCGAGGCCATCGATGTAAGGCCAAACTTCTTGTACTTATGCTGGATGACGAAGAAATTATGGAAGAAGGTGTTGATTGGTCACAAGAAGAGAATCTGATTAATGAAACTATGAATGAAGAAGTAGCACCAGCCATTAGTTTGCATGCCGTGACCGGGCAACATTTCCCATGCACATTAAAATTTACTGGCACTATTGAAGGACGGGAAGTTCATATTCTCATCGATGAAGGTTCAACGCACAATTTCATTTAGGAAATAATTGTCCAACATTTACAAATTCCCATTGTTCCTTCTAAGCACTTCTCGGTGCTCGTTGGAAATGGTGAGTCTCTTGCTTGTACGGGGTGTTATCCACATCTGATTGTACACATTCAACAACATTCGTTTGCTGTAGATTTTCATGTGCTACCCATTCGAGGGGCTAATGTTGTATTGGGAGTCTAGTGGCTAAAACAACTTGGGCCGGTTGTGATGGATTACAAAACTTCTACTGTATCATTCATGCATGAGGGCAAACAGATTGAATTAAACGGTAATTCATTAATGACCGCTACACCCATTCACTGCAACCAATTGTGAAGAATGTGTTCCATAGATGCCATCACTGTTGTTATCAATTACTTTCAATAGAGCATGGGCTTGAAACTTTCGTTGATTTGATGCTGCAAATTCCCAGTGAAATACAAGTTATCCTCGATGAATATCACTACGTATTTGAACCCCCGACCACATTGCCCCTTCCTCGATCCTGTGACCACCAAATTCATATAATGCCAGACAACAACCCTGTGAGTGTGTGGCCATACCATTACCCTCATTTCCAGAAAACTGAAATTGAAAAACTCGTTAATGAAATGCCCAACTCAGGAGTCATTCGTCCTAGCAGGAGTCCTTATTCTTCGCCGGTATTACTAGTTAAAAAGAAAGATGGGACATGGCGATTTTGCGCAGATTACAGAGCAGTAAATCACATTACAATCCCGGACAAGTTCCCCATTCCCACTGTGGACGAATTACTAGACGAATTGTTTGGTGCCATTGTGTTCTCCAAGATTGACCTACGCGCTGGATACCACCAAATCAGAATGGACGAAGTTGACATTCATAAAATCGCGTTTAGAACGCATAATGGCCACTACGAATTTGTAGTTATGCCATTTGGATTGATGAACGCTCCCTCCACTTTTCAAGCTACAATGAACAATTTATTCAAACCATTCTTAAGGAATTTGTCATCGTGTTCTTTGATGACATACTTGTTTATAGCAAAACTCTAGGGGATCATGTAGGGCACCTACACCTCGTCCTTAAGAATTTACAGGAACATAAGTGGCATGCCAAACATAGCAAATGTCAGTTTGCTCAATCCCATATTGAATACCTCGGCCATGTAGTATCAGCTCAGGGAGTTACACCTGAGAATTCCAAAGTACAGGTTATATTGCAATGGACCACACCTGTTAATTTAAAATAGCTGCATAGTTTTTTGGGACTCGCTGGTTATTACTGTCGATTCATCCCAAATTATGCTATTGTGGCCAGACCTCTGACTGCCCTCCTTCAGAAGGACTCCTTTCATTAGTCTTCGGTAGCTGACGTTGCTTTTCAGCAATTAAAGGAAGCCATTACTCGAGCCCCTGTGTTGGCCTTGCCCAATTTTGATCACCCCTTCATCGTCGAAATGGATGCTTCTGGAGTAGGAATTGGAGCTGTCCTACTTCAGGCCGGTCATCCTATTGCTTATTATAGCAAAAAGCTTAACCCACGCATGCAACAGGCCTCAACTTATGTGTGTGATTTATATGCCATCACAAAGGCTGTTGCCAAGTGGAGATAATATTTACTTGGCCAAAAGTTTACCATTAAGACCGACCAAAAGAGTATCCAAGAGTTGATGACCCAGGATATTCAGACACCAGATCAACAGAGGTTTTTAGTCAAATTATTGGGCTTCAATTTTGATTTTGTGTACAACCCGTATCAGTAACAAAGTCGCTGATGCTCTCTCTCGTAAATCCGATGGCTCCCTAACCATTTCCTTAGATTCAATGTTTATGGCTATTACCCAACAACTGTGCCAACTCTTCACCCAATTGCAACAGGAGACCAACGCTTTACCAGACCTCCTATGTCTTCAACAACTCATTGCACAGGACAAACATGCTTATCCTTATCATAAACTCCACCGTGGGTTGGTCTGGCATAATGGGCGAATTATGGTAAGTAAAGACTCTGCCCATAAGCTTACTATCATTTGGGAACTCCATGATACACCCATTGGAGGGTATGTCCGAACCTGCCCTACTTGCCAGGTTACCAAATATGAGACTTTGGCAATAGCTGGTCCCCTGCAACTTCTCTCTGTTCCGCAGCAAATATGGGAAGACATTACAATGGACTTCATTGTTGCCTTACCCCTCTCGCATATGTATTCTGCAATCATGGTGGTCGTTGACCGCCTATCGAAATATGCTCATTTTGCTGCCCTTGCCTCTGGATTCACTGCTACTAAGGTCGCCGAAGTCTTCGTTCATACCATTTGCAAGCTCCATGGTTTTCCTTCTACCATTGTTAGTGATCGGGATCCCATCTTCATTAGCAAATTTTAGAGGGAATTATTCCGGCTTAGTGGAACCAAATTACTCTTTAGCAGGGCCTATCATCCTCAAACAGATGGTCAGAGTGAAGTTACTAATTGAGGGCTTGAGCAATATTTAAGGAGCTTCTCCTGTGATCATC
>JASKGM010055375.1:0-18946 GCA_034509205.1 Ceratonia siliqua | reverse complement strand
GTATAAAAAATATTATAATTATATTTAAATAAAATTTATTAATAATTATAGTTATAGTTGGGCCAGCCCGATGGCCCAATGGGCTGGGCTGGGCTAGCAATATGTCAGCCCGATGTAAATTCGGGTCGGCCCAAACCGGCTCAATTATGTCACTGGCCCGATCGGGCCGGGCCGGCCCGATTGCCAGCTCTACCCATACCTAAGAAATAAATTTTTTATTTTGTTTAATTTTTTTAAAAAATAATTTTAAAAAATTAAAATAAAAAATAAAAAATTTTATAACAAAAATATTTAAAAAAAAGTAAAAAATTATTTTTATTTATTTTTTGTTTTTATATTCTTTTAAATAATTTCTTAAAATAAAAATATAAAAAAAATTAAAAATTAAATTTAAAAAAATTAAATCTTATTTTGGGAGCACCTATTCTCATACTCTCAAAGTAGGATAAATCTGCCGCCCACAGGAGTTTCACGCGCCGTAAACTCCGCATGATGTCCACTCTCTGTTACCGAATATACCTCTCAACTCTCACAAAATAACAATCTTAACTCTCAGCGAAGCGATCCAAAATGGACCAATGCCAACGACCCCCTTAACTCTCTCAAAATATCTAGCTGACATTAGCCCAAGATATTATCATCCTGATGACGTGGCACCCAGAGGAAGGTACTGACACGTGTAAAAGCGACGCCATCTGGAGCCTTTTGGCCCCATTTGCACCGCTTCCTTCGTTCTTCTCTCTAATCCTTCACGACCCTGCTCACAACCCAGAGGGTTTCTCTGCTAAATTCCAGGCACCATATTCTCTAAATTCACACCCAATCTCCATGTTCTGTCCAAATGGAAGAGAATCTCCGGCGTAATGTTCACTCGCCGTTGTCCGATCCAGACCCATTCGACGGTTGCAGAACCGAGTTGACTAGGATGAACACGGATTCCTCCGCCACCACAGTGGATGCTTTCAAAGATTTCTCGCATCATTACGCGGCTCCATTGCTGGTAATTTCTGTTCTACTTGTTTCTCTTTACAAACTCCTTTTACGCACTTGATAAAATTTCCAATTCCATAATTTTCTTTTTTTTTTTTTGTATAAAAATTTGGTCGTGTTTTTGGAGGAAAATTGCAAGTTGGAAAGTTGATCCCGGAGAGTGTTGGGTTAACTGGCTGAAACTATGTCTATGAATAGCTATTTAGATTCTATTTCTAGGTGATTCAAGCGCTTTTGCGTTTTGTTTTTTTGGCAATAAACTATTTTCCTAGTAATTAATCATGCAATTCTTTGCTTGGCATTCAATGGCGTGATATTATTTGTGTAGAACATATAGCAAGCTAGTTTCCGACATATGTCTACTAAATTCGGCAATTAATGAGTTGAGGATCGCGAAGTAACTGAAATCATGTTAAAAATGTGCAATTGATGGCCTTAATTTTGTTCATTTGTTTCTATGCTCCTTCCAAATCAGAGAGTGACTCCGTTCACCTCGTTAAGGTTTGACCATAGAAGCTCTGTAATGAACTTTTATTTTGTTAATCTCTATGTTCGACTTACTAAATGTGCTTTCATTGTCCATATCATAGCAAGCTATCCCTTTGGATTAGATTCTGTAAATTCTACTTATCTTTCTTTCTCTTTCCTTGGATGATTTCTTATGATTGTGAGTTGGAGAATCATCTTGGTGGTTTTAGTGAAATACAGAATTAATTTTTTCAATTAAATTATTTTTGAAACATGATGTTCATTACTTAAATGAAAATGTCCTCTTTGATATGCTTATCATCAGTTGATTGTTTTGTATTAGTGGAAGTTGATATAATTCTGGTTTCTGTTAACAATCAGAAATGCTATAAGTTATGTGCTCCTATCTTGGTGGTTGATATCATCAGAAGAAGCACTAAAAGAAATAAAAAAAGAAAAATTTTGGAAAGGATACTGGAAAACATGCAGTCTTTCAGAGTATACTGGAACAAATGACTAGTGCTTGCCAGGGTAAAACAGTATCTGCAAGATGACCATTTGGGTGATGGCAATTTTTTTTTGAAATTGGTGAAGAAGCTTGTAAAACATGCGGTTTTCAGAGTATAAATGACTAAATGAGACCATTGAACTTTTGGTTGCTATAAGAACCCATATATGATACTAAAAGGAGTGGTTTCCTAGCTTATGCTATGCTACACAACCTTGATTAGTTTGCTGAATTCTAGACAATGCTCATGAAGGCATGTAAGGACTTGCAATGGTTAAAAAGGATTGTGGAAATTTGGAGAAGAAGTATCAACAGAAATTATTTATTAAAATGAATTTAGTCGGGTCATAGTTTTGAACTGATCTTATCAAGGTTTCCGGCCGTATGATTAGTTTTAGTAATGTAGAGGTTGACTACTGTAGTTCGTTCGATAGTTTTAATCTAAATAAATGATGACATTCTTACTTTCACATTGTTCCCCTTGATGGGTTCTTGTTTTCAAATCATATTCCTTCACCTAAATTATTTTTCAAGAGGCTATTTCTATATGCTCAAGTGCAAATATCTCCTCTCTATCCTTGCCAATGAATATAATAAAATTTGAAAATAACAAGATTGAAGTATATTTCATGTTTTTTGGGGAAGGGGGTTGTAAGCTTGTTTCTTCTTTTGGATGGTCAAAGAAATACTAAGCTCATATTCAATCTGGCAATTTTGTAGTTGGACCAGTCAACAAAATGGACAGATCAGCAGCACCGCTTATATCTTAATTCTTTAGAGGCCTCATTTGTGAATGAATTGCACAATTCTATGCAATTACGTGGTTGGAGCTTACAAAATGATTCAAAGGAAGCTTTTAATTCTAGAACTTTGCAAAACTCACTTAATATGCCTAAGCAGGTCAGACATAAATTCCAATTAGCATCTCCATTGTGTAAATATGTCTTGCAACTTTATGCTTTTCCCTGCAGAATCCTGCCTCATCATCTTTTGTTGTTTTCAGTATCTGGTTCTACAAGATGGCTGCTGGAAGAAGATCAGCCTTGAAAGAAATGAACCTATGTTACAGAGCACAGCTGATTTTCATGTTCTTGCAGGAAGTCCATTGAGACTTGCACCAGTAGAAAGAGGCTGTGCTAGCAGAAAATCTGATGTTTATGACCATGGCATACTTTGTGATGAGGGAATTCATATGAGAGGGATTTCAACATTATCTAGGAGGTCACATACAAGCTTAGAGAAGCATTGTGTTTGCCCCTCATGCCATCTAGAATTAGTTGGCTGTACTGCAGGTACCTCTGAGCTATGCTTGCGGTTATTCTGTTGCCTAGGCATTGGTATTTAGTCACCCTGCTTTTCCTGCACCTTGTTCTACTTGTCATATATGTGTAGATTGTCTTTCTTGCTCACTTTAAAACACATGCATATAGTCTCACAAAGCACATACGCCATCAAATTCTCTGTGTTATCAAAGTGTTCAAATAGTTTTCATCTCCTAGTTGGATTAGTGGCAAACTTGTAGGGCATGCATCTAGTTATTGTAGCCAGGCTAGAAGGCACTGACCTAAGCATCCCAAACATGAGGTGGTGTAAAATTAATTGGGTTTGCCCAGTTTCTATGAGATTAAGATGATCTTTGGCTTGAAACATGGCGTAGAAGAGGCTGCATATCAAGTCTGAACTTACCCATAGTAAAATGTTTCAGATAATTTTTGTTCTTAAATGTTTAGTTGCTGTTATTCATGGTATACGGCTTTGACTGTTGAACAAAAGTAAAGATTTCTGTTGATTGATGCAGTTTACAACTCTGGCAACAATGACTGCCCAATTTTTTCCCCAGAAAATTACCATTTGTTTTTATGTTCCTCAATGAGGTTAGAGAAGAAATTATGCTTTCCTGGTGGATATCACTATGAATTGAAATTAAAACAACCTCCCTCATCCTTGTTATGTCAATACATGCGGCTGGCATGATGATATAGTTGTGCAGCTCAGTCGAGTTCTTGTCACTGGATCAGTTCTGAATTGATTTGGGTATTAAATGTAATTGGATGATAACCGTGCATTAAAGTTTTTCTTATATTGCTTTGGTGACCTTGATTTGTAGGTGGTGATTTTAAGGCTATGTTAACATGTACTGAAACCAATTGTGGGAGTAACATTGCAGCATGAGATTTTCAGTGAACCATAACTGGCATGATAGATTTTTTGGGATACTATCATTGCAAAGGTGGTAATTTAGCTTATAAACTTAATCTGAGAATGTGTGCAGGCAGGTGAGTGGGTGGCAAATCGTACTATTTGAGCCATATAACAATAAATCTATCAAATCAGTAGGGGACTCGACTAATTTTGATCATTAGAGTAGATTCTTTTACTAACAAATTTATTAGAGTAGATTCTGTTTTCAAAAAAGAGCAGATTCTTTGGATTTTCTTTTTCACGTTATATATACTGATGCTTGGTCTTCGTAGGCATACTGTAAGTTCCTATGTTGCACCGATACCGATACGAGTATCTAACACGATACAGTACGGTACGTCGATATGACCAATTTCTTAAAAATTAAAATACGTAATACGTTAGAATATTATTTAGCAAATAGCATATATGTTGGGATAATATTTATAAGATTGTTGAGATTGTAAAAAAACTTTTGAAATGAGATATAAATTTTCTATTGATCCATTTCAAATGAGTGATTTTTATGGGAAAGTTTCATACAATGGTTTTAATGTGAAGCAAGTTGTTCGGAAGTATAGAAGTGTAGTTGATATGAATGGAGTTACTAAAATATGTGATGTAAGAGTATGGTACGCGTATCGATATTCGATACGAGTATGGTATGAATACGCTATCATTTTCTTTGATAGTTGGGTATTTATTTTACACATGTTTTTGAAATCTGTTACATGGATGATGCAAAACAGTGTGAAGTGTCTAAACTAGTAAACTTTAATGTGAGAAGGTCTTTATTATTACATTATATATATCTGTTGTATACCTTTGTGTGAGTAGTAAATCATTACCTCAACTGAAACAGGGGGCTTTTATTTAGAATATACTCAGGCGGAATGAACAGTGTTCAGTAACGCAGTACCCGAAGACAATACTTCGAAAAATAATGCATATGAAGATTTGAAATGTGTATTAAATATTTGGCTTCTTTTGTCATTAATGTGAGTGGTTATCAAGGAAAAAGAATCATATCTTTCTCATTACGTTATTATACCATTTTTGAAATAATGCATGTAAAGATTTGAATGTGCATTTATTGGCTTCTTTTGACAATAAAATGAGTGGTTATCAAGGAAAAAGAATCATATAATTCCCATTGTTTTTATACCATTTTTGGGGACTTTCCAGCACCGTGCCAATAAAATGCCAGCACTATATGATTGAGAATATTTTTTGAATGGGGTTGAGGGTGCAATATATCTATGGTATATTATGTTTTTTTTTTATTATTACAATTGTTTTATCTTTTCAACTTTTTGCCAGAGGTCACTGATCAAAACTTCAAGGATGAAGACCAAGAAGCAAGTTCAAGCTGTGCGCCCATGGCGAAAAGGTTGAAGACAGCTACTACTGATGCTACAAGCAATGATAAAGTAATTTGTGGAATTTATTCTTTTACCCGCAATAATCTCAATGAACCGTGCAATTCTTTGCTCACTTTTCCAAATCCCTTTTGGGGTGCAGGTTGTGCCTTTTGGAAAATTTCACAAAACAGATGTTTCATCTAGTATTAATTCATCTTCAGAAAATAAAGGACAACACGAATTGCCATCAGAACTCCCAGAGAACTTCCATTACCCAAAATCTGATCTGCAGTACTTTCTAAGAGGAACTTAATTAGTTGCAACCTCAGAATTGAAGCCTGAGACTTTACAGCAGAAGCTGACGTATAAAGAGACAATTCCGATAGGTGTCTTTTGAAGAAATTTGTTGAGAGACTTTAGCAAGGCAAATGACACTTGCCACTTCTTATAGATAGGATTCTTATTGTATACAGTGCTGGTTAGGTACTTAGGTTATCTAAAGGCGTTTCACATAATAGAGTGCAAGGAAGACATTTATGATGGTAACATGCAAACACATAAATATAATAAATTCTTTACATTATTTTTTGTTTAGATGAATTATCGAAGATAAGTTTAGATATCTTTAGTTAACTTTCCTCCAGTTTTCTTACTCTAATTGTACTTGTACTAGATTGAGAAGATATAGAAATGTAATATGCGGTCTCACAGTAAATTGTACGGATAAGATGATTAATTTCTGCAATGTAGCTCGACTTGTAATATATTGTATTGATTATGATACAATACCCTCACGCAAAGTAGCTCCCCCACCCCTTAGTCTATATCAGTTGCTTACAGTAGGTAGTGTTTCCCTGTTGTAGCAGTTAGCTGCATTAAAAGTGAATCCCTGTTGCTCATCATTTTAGATTGTGTTAGCCTTAAATTACGCATTATATTATGGTGATCATATCGTGCAGTTCTACTATATGTATTTTTATTGATGATATGAGAAATTATGAAAAGAAAGTTATTCGCTCAACCTCCCCTGTTTCTCCTCTTTCTCTCTGACTTCCTCTCCCTTCTTGCGGGTTCTTCCCATTCTCCTCTGTATTCTCTCTTCTTCCCTCATTCACCAAAATTCTGAACGTATCAGATTACAAGTACGCAATCCATTTGGCATCATCATCAACTTAAAGAAGAAAGCTTTTGCCTTTTTGCTTTTTGTGCATGAAAGCATTTGTTGTTTAGTTTTAGAATTTAGAGATTTAATATCTATATTGTAACAGGAAAGCTAATTGGAATTTAGAGGCTTAATAACTATGGTAACATATCTTCATGTTGGATGAATTCGTGGATACTTACATGCAATTATCAAAATTTAACGTTGTCTGGCAGGATAATCATAATTTCCCATAATTAATTTGTATCTGATTCCATAATATATTGTCCACTTAATACAATAAAAGGGGAAATTTTATATTTTTCAAAAAGACTAATTACTTAGATAAAAAATAGTAAGAAATTGTAATTTTTAAAAAAAATATAAGTGGTGGGAAAATACACCTTAATGCCATGTAAAAATATGTGACATGCACTTATATTTTATTCTGTTATTCATTGTAATTAAGATATATGGTTAACTTTTTTTAAGTTATTATATTATACTAAAATTTAAAAAATAAAAATGTGGTTAGTTTTTATCAAATAAATAAATCAAAATAAATATATAATAGTATAAATTATATATAGATTACTTTTGTGTTAATTCTCTTTCTTTATACCTAAGCAAAGACAAGCTCTGCAGATTGTAGAATATAGAGTAACTATGTGGAGAGATTGTGGAGGATGCATATGAGATTGTCATTTTAATGATAAAAATATTATTTTGTTTCTTAAAGATAGGTTTAGTATTAATTAACTTTTTTAAAGATTTTTTTATTAACTAACTTGATAAAAAATTGATATTTTTGTCGATTAACTCATTAAATCAGGTAAATATGACACAAAATTAGTTTTTAAAGAAGTCAATTGATTAAAAAAAATTTGAAGGAGTTAATGGATACTAAACTTATCTTTGAAAAAGTAAAATATAATTTTTATCTTTATTAATTAAATTATAAATTATAAATTAAAAACAAAAAATATCAAAAAATATTTAATAAATAAGAAAGCTCCGTAGGCCAAGTTTTTGGGGATATGACTTTTTCAAAATGCACCCTCTTAAAATGCAAGTAGTAATTGACTAATTGTTAACAAATTAAAGGATTATGGAGCTGAGTTTCACAAATTCAAAAGATTTTGTATTTTTATTAATTACTATTTTTTTAGGCATTTGCAATGTTACATCTTCCTTTTTTTTTCTTTTTAATATGAATAGATTATTTTTTATATCATGTATTTTTTAAAAAAATTTTACTTTTTATATTATTTATTCAACAATTTTTTAAAATTTTTTTAAGTTAAAATTTTTAAAATATATAAAATAAAATACATAACAAAAAATAATTAATTAATAAAAAAAAGGAGTTGGAGCTCCGTTGCTTTTTTTTTTATTAACAATGATCTATTTTGTACTGTATTTTCTAATACGCACCCTACACTGTAGAGGTCCCGTGGGAACCAGACTCTGAATAAGGAAAAATCTTGTTATCCTGACTAAGTTGCAAAGCCTGTAGTTTTTATTTCTTTGAAGATAACGCACACGGAGGCGAATAACTTAAAGCCCTGCTTTGTCTGTCATGTCACTTTCATTTTTTGCATGGTTTTCTGAAAGCTCATTAGTGGCTTGCTTGAAGCTATAACGGCATCTATTTCAATTACCATTTATTTCTCCCAAACTTTGTTTTTCGTTCTATCCCGGTTCCTGGGTAAGAGAAAGGCTAGAAGGAAAGGGATTCAAGGTTGGAGCTTGATGGGAGAATTTAATTTGACGGGTCTCGTGTCGAATCCAAGGAGCTTAAAAACAGAGACGACCCAAGAAGGCTTACCGGTTTCCACAGGTGAGTCAGCGGCGCCCAAGAGGAAATGGTATAATCTAATGCCTCTGTTTGTGGCCCTCGTGGTCATTGCAGAGATCGCCTTCTTGGGTAGGCTGGATATGGCGAAGAACGCAGCTATGGTCGATACTCTGGCTGACTTTTTCTACCGTTCCCGTGAATTAGCTGCAGTAGACAATTTGGCGATGGATATATTGGGTGGTGATCGGAATTCAGAATCCGAGGGCTGTGAGGAATGGTTGGAGAGGGAGGATGCCGTGACTTATGCAAGGAACTTTACGAAGCAACCTATTTTGGTTTCTGGAACTGAGCAGGTTTTGTTCATTCAAGTTCTAACTGTTATCTTCGTTTTTCTTTCCTTTTATGCTCTCATGTAATTCTTAGAAATATCTATAAGTAAGGTTTTAAGTTTTCCTTTTTGGAAGAAAGGCTAATTATTGACGAGTTAGAATGAGTATTGATACCCAGAAGTAAAATTTGAGTTATTGATGATTATTTTCTTTCCTCATTGGTAAGTTATAGTCATGCGTTTCCAACGTAGGTTTTGAACTCATATACGATCAATTTTACTTAGAATTGCATCTGAAAAAATTTCGTCTTGGCAAACATAACATATTGATTTTGAGACAATTTTTTCATTGATTTGGCAAATGGTATTCAAGCTTTTTATGAATAGGCAAGCAACAAAACTACAAATTTCATATGTATTTAGCACATATTATGAATTGCAGACTATTAACTTATAACAATGGAGCAGAGTATATTTCATCTTTTATACATTACTTGACCTCAATTATGGTGGGTATATATGTTGTCTAGCATGGTCATGGACATAAACCTATTCACTTTGTTTTAGTGGGTAATATTGAAGAATTACTTTGCTGTAGAAATGCTGATCTTTCTGGGAATGCATAGTTGGACAAGTGTTGACAGGTCGAAAATTTATTCAAAATTTTATGATAGGATGGACCTCCTGATACCTAATTAGATAATTTCGGTTTGGAGTAAGTTTAGGGACTTGAACCATGTGAGCAGTTAATTGCATTTTTGATAATCCATCCGAATTTGTTTTTAAAGACCATATGAGTAATGTTTGCTGAGGCAGCATTGATATATGGTTTACCAAACCCTTCTATTCCTATCTGAATAATTTTTGGTAATGTTATGTGAGGTATTGTACAGCTCATGATGTTTGTCTAGTGTAAACTGAGAACTTTTCTAGACATCCGCTATGGAAATTTTTTAAAATCTTTTTTCCTAACTTTTTGTCTTTTTAAATTTTTTGATAAGTTTTTAATTCGTTCAAATACAGGAGTGGAGGTCATGTTCTGTGGGATGCAAGTTTGGCTCTGGTGTAGGCAACAGCCCCGATGCTGCATTTCATTTACCTCAAAAAGCTGGAACAGCTAGTGTTCTGCGATCAATGGAATCAACTCAATATTATCCACTGAACAATGTTGCAAACGCACGACGGTGGGTAAGCACTATCATAAGATTGGATCATTTGTTGTCTATACGTTGCTTAATCTGGTGCTTCCACAGCATGGTATTATTTTATAGTTCCTTGGAAAAGTTTGGTAATATAGAGAATGAATTTTCCTGGTTTAATGCCCTGGGATTGTGGACTGTATAAGTGTGAACTTAACCTAGATGATAAGGCTAATGTCATAGAGGATGTTAACTTGCAACTATTATTCATTTCAAGTAATAATTAGTTTAGAATGCAGACTACTACCTTTTTTAACCTTCTCTCAATTGAATCTCTTGTTTCTTTTGTTTCCCTATACTAGTGGAGAGTATGTTCCCTTTCCCAAAGTAAAAATATATCAATGTTTGAAACTAATACTTCAGTGTCTTTGTGTACTAGGGGGGGATATGACATTGTAATGACAACCAGTCTATCATCTGATGTTCCAGTTGGGTATTTTTCCTGGGCTGAGTATGACATGATGGTGCCAGTACAGCCAAAAAATGAAAGTGCTCTTGCAGCTGCATTCATTTCCAACTGTGGTGCTCGAAATTTCCGGTTGCAAGCTCTTGAGGCACTTGAAAAATCGAACATCAAGATTGATTCTTATGGTGGTTGCCATGGGAACCGTAATGGAAAAGGTACACGTCAAAAACTTTTGATTAATTGAAACAGAAATGCTAGTTAGTATCTTTTATACCTCTTTTAATATATAATTATCTGTCAGAATTGCAATTGCTATCTCTTCTTTTGTGCTGACCCTGTCAAGTGTTTCTCAAATTTGAATCACATCCCTTCTACCTTGTTGATGAAGACTCTAATTATTCCAGATTTGATAGGTAATTCTACTTTGTTCATTGATGATCTTCTGGATATATTCTTTGGAAATCTGAGGCGAGTTAATTCATTAGATCACAAATTTTAGAAATTGAAAGATTGTAACCCAGTCCTAATGTGCTTTGACGTGACATTAGGTTTGAAAGCCTATACTCGCCGACCACAAATTCAAAACTTATCATGCGCTGAGATGCTATTATAAGAAAAGAGGTTCCTGACATATGATTTCTAAATTGCTAGGTCAGAGGCTGTGAAACCTGTTTTTAACATCTAAACTTAATGCTTAAGCTATCACATTTGGATTCAAGACTAGGTTCTGAAACATCTGTTGTAAGAATGAGTCAATCTACTGTCATTAAAATTGAAACTTCTTGTTCAAATTGCTTCTCCAAATAATTTGATCTTATTGAGTATATGCTGCGGCACGTGGCTTGTAATTGAGCTGTTTTTAGACAAAAATTATATATTTCTACCAAATATTCCTCTTGCTAAACAGTACACAAAGACATCTTGTTTTGTAGAAGAAAGGAGTTAGGAAGCAGAAGTATCCCATATTTTTTTAAGCTTTTTGGATGATATACTTTTTGTAAGGTCTGATAGTTAGTTCACTCCATATAGACAAGAGGAAGTCAATTTAATTATCCTTGACGCTTGATGGAGTTGAACATAAACAAACATAGGGTCTGTTCACATTTCAATATGATGAGTCATAATCCTGATTCTTCTACAAGGAGTGTAAAATGCAGTAAGGGGTTGGCTGGCATTTGACTGTGATTTTTTACTTTTAAGTTTTATGAAAATGTTCCAATCTGTATGACAAAGCGTTCCACACACACACACACACACATTTATATATATATGATGTTATGTTATTTTATTATGAGTATTATTTCAATTTGTTGCAGTGGACAAAGTTGAAACTCTGAAGCGCTACAAATTTAGCTTGGCATTTGAGAATTCTAATGAGGAGGATTATGTAACTGAAAAATTCTTCCAGTCCCTTGTTGCTGGTATAGAAATTAATAATCTCCCCTTCTTTCTCTCTTGATTACAATTTCTAGAAAAGATGGCTAACATAAGACCACTTTCTGTTCACGGGGTTCAAAAATTGTTCAATATGGCCCCTGCATCCCGTCTGTTTTTTTCCCCTGCTGTTTGGCCCAGTTAATTCCATCAGCAATCTAATTGCACAATTGTATTTGGGTTTGAATGCACAATTTTGGATAATGGATATAACTCAAGAAGTCCTAATGTTGAGCTGTTCACACCTATTTTGTAGGTTCAAAGAATCCTTGCTTAGAAACTTCACTCAGTTGTATAAATATAATCTCAATATCTTGAGTTCATTGCTATAAATTGATTGGAACTGACAGCATGAATACTCTGCATGTATGAAGGTGCTTTGAAAGAATCTGCATAATAAGAAAGGGTGATAGAGGAAACTTAAAACAGTGTGGTGGAGATTGGAGATTTGGGATTGGGATACTGATGTACTGTTATACATTCAAGAAACTACATTAAGAATAATATAGGATAGTTACAACACTTTCTGAAAGGACATCTTCCTTTTTTCTTCTAATATACAATAACATGCCATCTAGCTATATATAGAAGAGAAAAACGCATATTCCTGTAAATATATGGAACATTTTGATTATGGATTCTGAATTCATAAAATTCACACATCTTAAAATATCATCATAACCTACTCAAGATGCTGTTGCTGGAAAATAACCTCCCTTCTATATATAATAGGAACTGTCCCTGTTGCTGTTGGTGCTCCAAATATCCAGGATTTCGCTCCTTCCCCTGGTTCAGTTTTACATATTAAAGAGCTAGCAGATGTTGAGTCAGTTGCTAAGACCATGAGGCTCCTGGCAGAAAATCCTGAAGCATATAACCAATCATTGAGGTAAATTATTATCCTATACGGTGACTGGCAGTGTTTGTCAATGGATGTTTAACATTGCCTCCAATCCTAATGACTTAACTGACAAAATTGGACAGTATAAATTCAGGGCAGTTTGATGTTAACTTCGTTTTAAAATGTGACTGCATGTTGTATTCTGTTCGTTCTCTATTTTATTACCATCTGTTTACACCCTGAGATATCTATTGGTTAGGTGGAAGTACGAGGGTCCATCTGATTCTTTCAAGGCACTTGTGGATATGGCAGCAGTGCATTCATCTTGCCGCCTTTGTATTCACTTGGCCACAATGATTAGAGAGAAGGAAGAAAAGAGCCCAGGCTTTAAGAAACGCCCCTGCAAGTGCACAAGAGGCTCAGAAACTGTATATCACATATATGTGCGAGAAAGGGGAAGGTTTGAGATGGAGTCCATTTACTTGAGGTATATAACTTTCTTCAATTAGTATTTTTTTCTCGAATTATATTTTATGTAATTTACCATCTGTTATGCTAGGCTTCGAAGACTTTCCAACAGACTCGATGTTATCTCTTGGTTGCCTAACAATAACATGTTGTTCCAAAACTGCCTAAAAAAAATAAAATATCATTTGGCCATGCATTTATTCAGATTTCAGACCAGTTGAAAGAGATAGATGCTTTATGGCTCCCCTCATTTTAGATGATTCTGTTTTTTCAAGAACATCATGAGATAGCATGGTAAGAACTCTCGTTATTCTGACATTAATTGGCAGGTCTAGCAATATGACTCTGGAGGCCTTGAAGTCTGCTGTTGTTTTGAAGTTCACATCCCTGAATCATGTACCTGTGTGGAAGGCCGAAAGACCTGAAAGCATTAGAGGAGGCAATGAATTAAAAATTCACAGAATATATCCTGTTGGCTTGACCCAGAGACAAGCTCTTTATAACTTCAGCTTCAAAGAGGATGTGGACTTTAGAAGTCACTTGGAAAGCAATCCTTGTGCAAAGTTTGAAGTCATATATGTCTAGCATGTGCTTATGGTTTCTCCAGTTTATATGAATATCTAGCACCAGCAATTTGCTGGATTTTTTTGCGGGATGATCAAGGTGATTTCTTTTGGCCGCATCTATTCCTTTGTGGGCATTGATTTTTAGCATCACTGATGGTGATGGAGGGTTAGAGTTTTAGGACTGAGTTATGGCTTTATTAGAGCCTAGCCTCTTGACTAACTCATTGAAGAATCTTTACACTTATATTTAACCCATTTCTCCGTGAGAAGTTTCCAAGAGAAGTGCCTATTTAATGTTTAGTTCCAGAGTTTTGATTTGATTATATAGATAAAATCATAAAATAGACGCACCACTTATTTAATACAAGAATAAGTTATGTATTCATGTTGCTTAATGACCGTTTTAAGTTTTCCCTTTATCCATTGTTATTATTATCGTGATGTGATACTATTTTCCTCTTAGTTGACACTCTTTCTGTGCCTTTCATAGTTGTTTCCCTATTTAAACTAATTTTAACGGAGGTAAGACTCAATAATTTAAGAGTAAATTGATATTTTGATTCTTTAAAAATATTACTTTTTTCAAATGTGTTTTTTAAATTTAAATTCTTTTAATATAATCATTTAAACTTTAATCATATTCTAATTTATTTTTATTAACTTTAACTAATTATAACTTAAGCGAAATTAATAAGAGCACAGAATTAACCATGTTGCTGTTAAATATTATATTCCTGACAAAGGTAGATCATTCTTACCAAAATTAAAGAATTAATAAAAAAGAGAGAATGACACATTGGGTTCCGGCCAATCCTTTTTCTAATTTGACATCAGGAAACGTTTATGAAAGTCTCTTTCTGAGATAATGAGTCTATCATGAAGGCACCGATGTGGATGACAAGGATGAAATGGCAATGCTTTCCTGTATTGTATTCCAAATTTGGAATCAAAAGGGCATCAGCTTTATAGATTTTCTTTGTCTTCTTTCGCTAAATGGTAGAATAATCCTACCGGCTATTTTGAAGCATCCATGTTTTTCTGTTTTTTTTTTTTTTTGTCTGTTTTATCTTTTTTTGCTGCAATTCTCTAGATCTTGTTGGATCATCATTCCTTCTTTTCCCCCCTTCTCTTTCTTCTCATTTGACTTTGAATCTCACCGATCACCATATGCAACGCACATTACCCCTTTTTTCACTCTCTTGTTTCTTCCTCTGTGCTTCAAATCCCCCAATCAATCTTCCTTACCCTGTGGCCTAATTTAATAAAAACCCTTTTCCAAAAAAAAATACATATTTTCCTCTTATCACCTCAATATTAGTCCTAATTACTAGTAAAATTTTGAACTTGATGTTATCTAAGAATTTGTCCAATTTTATATTTAAATCTTGACTAAATATTTTATAGTATATCCAAAGACATTATATTCTAAAACGGTGATTTATAAAATTTTAATTTTTTAGTGCTGATATAAAGAACAGCTTTAGAAATATTTGAGAAAGAACAAAAAACTTTATGAGGTGAAAGAATCTCTAAAATCGTGATGAGCAATATCTTGTCTGTCTTAATAGTAGTGACCCCACTAGTTTGAGGTGGGGAAAGTAGGCTGTGGATCACAACATAAATAAAGAAGCCATTTGAATGGAGAAACCATTTAAATTTTCCACACAGAAGCCATCGTTGGAGATAGAGACAAGCCATTATTCTGATTAGAGCTGCTAATTAAGTCATGTTATGAAAGCGATGGCTAAGATAAAAGGGAAAAAGAAAATGGGTCGGGGTGTTATTCTGATTAGAGACAACCCAATATTCTGAATAGAGCTGGTAGTGACCCCACTTGCATCTTTAGATCATTTTCAAGGAATAGCACACGTGGATACTAACACACCAAGTGAAGAAGTTTTGGTTCTTCAGTGTTAATTTCTGAAGCCAGTGATAGAAAACCATCTGTTCTATGCCACTCAAAATTTCACGAGTAACAAGCTTCAATTTGTGCCTCATAGATCACAACAACAAGAGCCGTGTTTAACCCATATTCCTTTATAATCATTTACCCATGTCAGTTGCCTTAGTGAATGAATGGTGGCATTTTCATTGCTTTTCTATTTATGTTCTGCTCGCCGCACTTTCCCTTATATGGATGGAACTTAGAACTTTACATTCACATTTGGAGTTTGTAGTTTGTACATGTGTTTAAAGGCAGCTCTAAATAAATGTGGATAAGCACGGATTATAGCTCATATCAGATAAGGCATCTATTAGTCAAAAGGAAGAGAAAAAGGTAGTGTTATTTGTATATATCACTAGTTGTTCATCTCTTTTATATATGCTCTATGTGTGGCTGCATTTGAATTTAATCAGACCCAACTCGTCTTCTTGTGCTGAGAAATCATAGTTCTTGTTCAAAACTGAGAAGAAAAAGAAAGATTTCACATACTTGTACAAATTGCATTAAAACACGTTCAATGAACTGCATTTGGTACTTTATCAGATTCATAAGAACTGCAAAACCATAACACATTCTGTGTTTCATCCATTGTATTGAGTAAGCATATAATAAGCTAGCATCTGTCAAGTGGTACTAATTGCGCTGGAGCAAAATTGGCCATATTTGGCCGTTTTAAGCAAATTTGTGCTGTGTTGGGGAGGGCAGTGAAGGAGATATTTTTTGGTAGAACCAGTTTGTATAAGATAGGTAGATCAAGGTAATTATAAATAGACATCTAAGCATGTGAAAGGCGAGTCGTACTAAAAAGTATCTCTGACCGGGTCGAAAGAATTTATAGCCGTGAATTTGTAGGTAGAGCTAGTGAAGAAAAGAGTGCCATCCCACCAACGAATCAATCATATATTCTGAATTGGAAAGAGAGAAAAGGGGCAGAGCCGTACTGGTTTGGCTTTTATCTTTTGCAATCTCTTTGCATATCTAATATGGAGATTCATTGGTATCTCTATGGATGCTGGGCATGGCCTAGCTATGGCATCCTGTGAGTTCCAAAATTAATGTGGCTCACTGTAAACTTGGCCATGATTGCGAGCGTGGAGGAAGAATAAAAGTGAAGATAATTCTACAGTTGGATGATATCTAAGGACTCTTTTTAGATTACCCAGATCTCTTTGAAAGAGATGATTGGTTGGATTCATATATTTTCTCTGCTTTTCTCTCAGTTGGACAATATGTGTCACTGTTTGTTCCTTTCATTTTCTTCCTAGACTCAATAATAGAGATGTGCAACGAAGTTGATAAGATTGGATGATCCGTCATAGGGAACATTCTAATCCATAAAGGAACGCACCTAATAACACTCTTCCCATAAAGAGGTGGATCATCAGCACTGAGACAGAAGGCATTAGACCTCCGTATTCCTTATTTCACTCCAATTTTTCTGCCATTTATGTCCAAGCATCTTATAGAAACTACTTATAATTATCACACAGACAGACCACCAACTTATGTTAAATTCCTTTCCGCTGCTTTAATAATTGCCACCAATCATGTAAGACAACTGTTATCATAATCCATAGCACAAACCCACATGAAATAAAAGCTTTTATAAGCTGCTCCTATGGTGATGCCAACCCTGCTATTATGAGTTTTAGTTTGATGCAGCCGCAGACAGAAACATAAGGATAGAGAGGCAATCATGTAATGTGTAATTAGGCCAACTTATCACATTTTCGAATCATGACTTTGGTAATCCTTTAAAATTGAGTCATAAGAAATTAATTTGATGATTGCTATGCTACACCTTAAGGATTGTTTCTACCTTTCTAGAGCATGTGGGCCCCACATGGGCCCTACACATGCTCTAGAGAGGTAATATCAATATTGATGGTGTAACATAGAATTTCCCACTATACAAATGTATGTTTGCACTAAAAGGGAAGCTGACATATATCAAGAAATGGAGTTTGATGGGAGTTGAGAGGGGGAGTGCCTAATTTTTGTACGAATGCAAGAGAAGTTGTGGAGAAAAGTTAAGGGAGGAACAAGAGAAAAGAGGAAAGGATTGATGTCTGTACATTTCCGTGCATTAATTGAGCTTTTGCATAATTGGCCTGAAGGCAGTTTGTTAGGCTGCGCATGATGTGGAATAGTTCTACATTTGGTTTACTCTACGTTTCTCTTTGTTATACTTCATAAGGTGTGATTTTGAACATAATTTCAATGATGAAAAAGAACCAACTTTTGGTGTATAAAGTTCTTTATTTTTTTAGTTTAATTACACTTTTGATCTTTTTCTTTTACATGAAGTTTTAATTTTGTCATTTTATTTTGAATTTAAACAATGTTATTCTTATAGTTTCTTTAAAATCCAAATTTGATCTTTCAATTAATTTTTTATAAAAAATACTGACTAATTTTCACATGCACAAATCAATAAACATATCATAAACTTTGCCTCCACATTAGCAAATCCCTAACAGAAGATGGGCCTGCTTCATATCTTTGAGCTGTTTCTGCTGGCGGCGCATGGATGAAGGTTTCTAATTCAAAGGTTTAGGTCATCACTTCGATGACCACTTGCAGAGTGGAAACGTCTTAGCATCGAAGAGATGTTCTCAATATTGGAAATCACCAATAGCAAGATGGGATAGCATGGGATAGTGGGAGCCTAACTTGGGGAAGATCATGAGCGTTGGTTCCGACAGGGTCAAGAAGGTTTATGTTGGGGATGACGTTTGTTGTGGCATCAATGTTGGGGACATGACAAAGATTAGGTTGTAGTTAGGGAATGTACCAAAGTCTGACATGGATACATGTGGAAATTAATGCTTGCATATGTACAAATTAGTCAGTTAAATAAATATTCACGTTAATATCTTTTTGTTAAAAATTAAATAAAAAATTTATTGAGTGACTAAATTAAAATTTTAAAAAAATTATAAAGTAATATTATTTAAATTAAAAATAAAATAATCAAATTAAAATTTTATGTAAAATAAGAGACCAAAAAGTATAATTAAATTTTTTTTCATTTTGTTTGATTAAATTTAAATTTACAATCTTAATTTCAATACCAAATAACACTAAAACACAAATTCCATTCCATTATAAAGTTCTTTGTTTTATAGAATATAAAGAAAAATAGTGTTTGTACATCATAAATTTTTACATCAAACATATATCACTCATTATATATATATATTTTTTATTATTATAGGTCTCACACTCTCTTATTATTCTTTTTTAATATATTTTAATGTACAAATATCAACTCTCGAATATAAATTTCTCTCTCATGCCCAATAATTTTAT
>JASKGM010055324.1:0-18958 GCA_034509205.1 Ceratonia siliqua | reverse complement strand
CAAAACTAATTTCAAAAGTGGATACCCTTAGGTAATACAAATATTAAGGACGAGGAAGTGATATGTAGTTGCCAAATGACAATGATATGACTAAGGAACTAGTAGTCATTAGTTATGTCGTTTTATGTTTTTGCAGGACAAAAGGTTTTCCAAATGATGGTGGTAGGTATTTTAGCTTATTTCATTAACAAATGATTCCTACCCTTCTTATGGTTAAAGTTTTATTTAAGTCATCTTTCAATATATTTAAATAAATATATAGAAAAGCATGAGAAAATTTAGTGACTAAAAATTTATACACTGAACATTAGTTATATAGTTAGATGTAACTATTGTCTTTACGATACATAAAGGAATTATTTTATTAATTCAATATTTATGTCATTGTAAGTTTTTTTCTTATTTGTTTGGATGAAAATTGTTAATATTACATTAGCTCTAGAAATCATAAATGGGTTGCATAGTTATTTTAGTCATTTAATGATATCTAATAAAAAAAACTTAACATTTAATCATTAATATATAAATAAGGTTTCAATGTTAAAGTAAATATTGAGATTAATTGTAAATAAATTAGAGTACCTAATAATTGTGGATTATATTTTATTTACGAAATAGATGAAAATAAGAGTATAGGGATTGAACTAACTATATTTCACTATTGCAGCATGTCCAAACATCATTAACTACTATATAAAATCGGAATCCCATATCACCAAATATTTCTTAACACCATGAGAGAAATGCAAGGTGCTCTAACATCAACCATACAAATTATTTTTGTGCTAAAGTCATGTGTCACCAATCTCTTCTAGGTAAACTTCTTTGTAAGTGAAATAATTAAAAAACTTTATATCACGTTAACAATTTTCAGATAAGACAGCTACCAATACTAGAGCGATTTGCCCTGCTCATATTAACTACGGTGATATGCATACCTCCAAACTGCAAGTGTAGCATACAAAAACTTATGAATATCCTGCCTACAAATATCTTAGTATGATAGTATGAGGCTATCATGAGTGAGGCAGTGAATGATAGTTTGGTACTTTTGATAAATTATCTTTCTTAACGTGAAGAATTTATTTTTAATCAATAACATTGTATGCATAGAATTCTAATGGAGTATTGGATGTTGGTTGCAGACTTGTTGTCACATACTATGTGATGCTAATTCCAATATAGTTCGGACTGATCGAGACAACATGTTGATATGGCTATGTAATTTGACTAACTAATTAGATTTTGTGGGCTTATTTTCTGTTAGTGACAAAATTTATGTTGATATTAGCTCTGTTATTATGAAAATGTTTACTATTTATCCAGATTATATATTTCCCATTTCATTGTAGTTGCTGTCAGTTTTCTTCCTTTTTGTAAACACCTGATTTTATCATGGTAAATAAATAAATAGATAAATAAAAAGTATTTTTTAAAAAAAATTTAATAAAAAACTAATAATATATATATATATATATATATATATATATATATATATATATATCACAAAATAAAAAAATATAAAAAAAGAGAAAGAAAATACAAAATCAAAAGCAAAAGCCCAATATCCCCCTTTTGTTATTTTTTTTCTGGCAACTCAGCCCAACCTTGCATCCCACTATCCATCATCCCCAATGACCAAGCCCAAATCCATAACCTTCCAAAACTTATTCCCATAACCTGGATAACCCTGACCTGAATCCCCCTGAAACCCTAAATTCCCAAACCAATTTCTGCCTCCTCTGCGTCTCTTTCATCCCATGTCTCTGCCAACCCCACTCCCCTGTACACTCACTTTCTGCCTTCATGCCACCCATTCTCTGCACACACACTTCAACCTGCTCGGCACACCATAAACCGTAAATGCCCCCCATTCCTCTATAAACCACCCACTCTCTGCATCTCCTCGAATGACTCCCTGCAATTCCTAGTTCTCCCTTATCTACGCGATAACTAGCCATCACCCATGCTCTAATCCTTCTTCATCATAAGCATCCTTCATTCAGTAACAACCCCCCACGAATCAACACTCACCCACTCTTTGAAGTCCCATATTTCACGCCTTTGAAATCATGGTGAAACGTTGCTGCTTGGCTATAAATAGAGCGAAGTTGAGAGTGTCAGAGGGGGTTGAATCGAGGAGAGATAGAAGTACCAAAGGGGGAGAATTGGGGAGACTGGAGAACAGTGAAAAAGAATTTCGAAGGAAGCATGAGAGTCTTGTTCGCAGAAGAAACCTTGTGTGGACTTGAATCCTGTCACTAAGTAAGATTTTCCTTTGATTCAAGTTCTGGGTTATGTTTAGAAAGTGTCGTTCGGGTTTGAAAGGGTTTTTTTTTGTAGCTTTTGGAAATTCTTTTGGTCGTCTTTGTTTAGTTTTGAATGTATAAGGAAATGATTCTTTACAATGTTATGCATTATGT
Organism: Ceratonia siliqua; assembly: GCA_034509205.1. NCBI lineage: Eukaryota > Viridiplantae > Streptophyta > Magnoliopsida > Fabales > Fabaceae > Ceratonia > Ceratonia siliqua. The sequence goes on along the minus strand of JASKGM010055324.1, from coordinate 16,535 downwards.
AAACGAGTAATTCAATTATGTCTTATTGATTACCCTGATAAATAATTGTTTATGGCACTATTCCTATTCTCTAATATGATCTAAGTTAATCATACTCAGTTATGCAGTTTTGTTTATTGTAGGTAGATTAAAATGGGTTGATTACTACTCATCGTGTGCCTGGGGGTGTTGTGGGTTCTATGTGTTATTATGTTTGGATCAGCCTTACCTTGGTTTAATGCTAACTTTGGTAGCATGTTATGTTAGCTGGTGGGGGTTAATTTGGTTAGTCTAATAGGAGGGCTTTGGTGGTATTAGCTCTGGATTAGCATGACCATTTTGTCTTGCATTAATCAATTATGTGCTGCCCTGTTTAGTTTACTTGTGGGGTAGTTAACTCTAAGTTAGTCTGTTATGCTCGTTTTGTATAAGTTAATTCTGATAGTAGGTAGTTGGCCTCTGGTGTATTGATTATGTTAACATTTAGGTCTGTTTAATGGTGTTAATTTTGGGAAGCATAATTAGGCCTATTCTTATTGGCATGAATTCTGGAAGCATATTTGGTCATTACCTGAGGGCATAGTTTTGGAGTCATGGTATGCTTGCAGTTGTATGATCCTGTTGGGTTTGCTTTAATGCTTTTACCTTTAAATTGTCATGTTAGTTCTGCTTTGGTGGGTGTTAATTTTGACTTGCTTGGAGGATGACATTGAATTGGCATTCCCTACTTGCTTAAGATTAATTCTGGCATGATTAGTTTGTTTTATTTTGTCATAGTCTTGCTTTGATAATAATTCTGCTAACATCCTCTACTTGTGTGAAATAATTTTAGCATGTCTTAGTTTGCTTGAAGGATGTCAATTTTATCTTCTTGTTAGCTTTGCTTTGAAGTTAATCTTGGTAGTATGTTAGGCTGGCTTTTGATGTTGTTGGGTCTGAATTAACCGGCTTGCCCTGTTCTGCATGGATTAATTCTGAATTGATAGGTTTGGTGGTGCCTTTGAATGGTATTAATGTTGGATTATGTTGGATTGTCATGTTAGCTTTGCTCTAACAAGGGATTAACTTCGAGGTTGTTAAGCTAGTCTGGCTTTTAAGGGTGGGTTGGTTATGACAATTACATGTTAGTTTTGGCTTTTGAATCAGTCCTAGTGTGTAAGGTTTGAAATAAGGGTTCCAATAACCTCACAAAGTTTATCTTTGTTTTTTGCTTTTATTTTTATTCTGTTCTTATCTTTATTTCTATTTTTATTTTTAGAAATTTAATTTACACTTGTCCAAACAACAAAGGTTTCCAAGGCCTAATATGATTATTTAAAAGGGGTCCAAGGCCCAAACTTTTCTCTTGTAAATTACAATGGTAAAAGGGGGTTCCAAAGACTCACTCAAAATTAATTTCAAGGGTTTGAAAAGTCCAATAGAATTATTCTCAAAATGGGTCCAAAGCCCAGTGCTTCTAATGGCTCCAATGGCCCAATCAAATATTTTCAAAATGGAACTTAAGCAAATTCACCACTCTTGTAAATGATGTGAGCTTTCACATTTTCAAAGGAAATAGTATCCTTGTTCTCATATTTTATTTTGATCCCAATACTTTCCAAATTCAAGTTTTGACCCTGATACTTTCAAGATCTAAATTTGACCCCAATGTTTTCAAAAGTCCAAATTTGATCCTAATACTTTCAAAATGCTATTATTCTCCCAACCATTACAAATTGTAGTTTTGCTACAAGGTTTCTAAAAGATTCTTTGATTTCAATACTAGGATTCCTTAATCCATCTCAAATATTATGTGGGGAAGTATTCTCTCATTTTGTTAATCTTTATGTGGAATCTCATTTTCTCATATTGTTTTCACTCATTTGAACATTATGTGGGGAAATACTCTTATGTTGTTGGGCTTTATGTAGAAATTCATTTTCTCATATTGTCTTTATTTCTTCAAACGTTATATAGAGAATTATTCTCTCATTCTGTCAACTCTATGTAGAAAACACTTTCCTATATTGTCTTAATCATTCCTAGACAAATTCTAATTTAATTAACTCGAACTACGTGGACCTTGATCTCATAGGGGGTACGTAGGCACTTATATAGTAAGACATGTCCAATTCTCCCACTTTTTTATTTTTTTTTAAAAATCACAATAATAAAAGGGGTAATTCAAACAATAAACAAGCTTAAACACAAACATTTTAGGGTAACCATCCTTAGGGATGGATGCTGTGGGGTGCCTATCACCTTCCTCACACTTAATTAGACTTTTGAACCCATCATTTAGTTCTAAGGGCTAGTATTTGGTTTTAAAGGATCCCAATTATCCTTCTAATTAATTAGTGGTGACTCCATTTTTTATCTCTGTATTTTTCCCTTTTGTCACCTTAAGGTCATGAAGGTGCCTTTTTCCTGGCCGTCACGTTGTGACACTTTTCTTGTTCAATTTTCTTCCTTTCATTTTTGTCCTTTTCATTTGTTGACTAGTATTTATCATTTTGACTCTTCTGTACACCTTAAACACAGTATAGTAAGTGCGAGAAACTGATTGGAGGAAAAATATGCCTATGCTCTGAAACATAGTGCATTGGACGTTGTAGGGTGCCTAACACCTTCCCTACTCGTAATTAGACTCCCGAACCCTTCCTCTGGTTCCGAGGGCCAATTTTCATTCTTTTTTAAGGATGCCAATTATCCTTCTAATTAATTGGTGACAACTCCCATTTTCTTTGCGTTTTCCCTTACGCGCCTCAAAGTCATAAAGCGATGGCTTTTTCACTGACTGTCACGTTGTGACAGTTTGGCGACTCCGCTAGGGATAGTTAGAGAGTCAAGCCCATTATAAGTTGTTTGTGCTTTATATGATTTTAATGTATTATCTTTACCCCTCCCTCTTTTGTTGTTTTTAATAATTTGCTTCAGCATATAAATATTTGCTATATTTATTTAAATTATTTTACTGCACTTTTAGGTGTGCTTGTTTTATTGCTTTTCTTATGGTATGAACTGATGGAACCCTAGGGTAGATGACAATATCTGCAATATCTATTTACACCCTAGGGTAGGCTACAATGTTTTCAACTCTTTTATTGATTTAGGGGTTTCTTCTTGGGTAGGCATTAGGATTTAAATCTGTATGCTTTTCACACACACTGTGCACCACTCACATCCTTTGCACACACTTATTAGGCCATATTCCTAGGTCTGTGTGAACCCTAAGAAAGGAACGAAGGTGGTGTAGTGATACCTAGTGGGATTTCCCCCAGGTATTCATGAAAGCCTTCGCTCAGATTGTTAACTCACTTACTTAGTTAGTTCATATGAAGGCTATGTCCACCTATACAATCATACTAAGGAGTCGAGATCTCTACTATTTCAGTAGGGACAATTTGTTCTAAAAGACCATTATTGTGAGGAGTATAGACCTACCTTAAAACCGATGCACTAATACACCAGTTATAGAAACAACCCGATAGTTAGAGCCAAACCATTAGGGATAGGTCTATATACCCTAAGAATGACTTACCTAGGGCAATAAAGAGCAGATTCTCTCTTTATCATCTTTCTCTATCTCTTTATCATCTTTCTCTCTCATTCTCTCTTTCACTTTCTTTCTTTTGTTTACCACATTGGATTCAAAAAAATTATATATAAAAAAAGGGTTTTCATGAAATCACATCACATTCAAACACGAAATTTTCATCAACATTTTGGGATTTCATAACAGTATCCTTGAATTTTTGAGTTAACAAAAAATATACTCACTTTTGTTTCACCTTACTCAGATGTGCCATTTTTCAAAACTGATAATACTCATGTGACAATTTTATATCTCCTTGGGATATTGTCAACCGTGTTATTCTTTATGGAGTATTATACTCCCAATAGGAACATGGGCAAGGATGAAATTCTTAGTGCCAATATTTGTACAATGAGGAGTTCAATTATCCGATGAAAAAAAGAATTTAATCTGTTTTATTGTTAATAGGAAAAATAACAAGGTCACGCCATTGCTCTTAAAAGGAAAACCTTTGACCAAACATTCCCCATCTCTCTAAGAGTCATTCAAAGTCATGTCGATCGAGCAGTCTAATATTGAGAGTATTCAAAGGCTAGAGGCTTAGATAGACAAAATTCAGGATTAGTTGGCAAAGTTCAAGGACCTTATGGCTAGTAATATGAGGGATAGAAGCACAGCCCAACCTCACTCGGAAGTACTCCATTTTGGCTAAACTTATGATATTCCTATGATGGCTAATGGCGTGCCTCCACCACCAACAGGTGTTAATCCCTCGAATGAGGAACAAAATGCTATGAATGAATCGCCTGAAGGGTATAATTATGTCCAAACACCGCTCCCACTGCCTGTGAGAGCAGAAGAATCAGCGCAAGAAAAAAGGGTCCTGGACTAGGTTCTCATGTTAGAAAAGAAGATGAAGGTAATGCAGGGATATGGTTTATTTGGAGTGACCAGTGCGAAGGAGCTAAGGTTAACTCCCCAAGTGAATATCCCAAGAGACTTTACAGTCTCAAAATTCGTAAAGTATGACGGGACCACGAATCCACAATTTCATCTGAGATCCTACTGTACAGAGATGACAGTAGCAGGAGATGATGAGAAGTTATTGCTAAACTTCTTCTATAAGAGTCTTGCCGGGGCAGCATTCTAGTGGTACATGTTGTTGGACCATTCTCGGATTAATAAGTGGGAAGATCTGGCGGATACCTTTCTTAAGCATTACCATTTTAATTTGGATACTGCTCCCACCAGAGAACAACTGCAAGTCATGCAAAAGGAGGATAAAGAGACATTTAAGGAATATGCCCAGAGATGGAGGGCATTGGCAGCTAAAGTCCAACCACCAATGACGAATGCCGAGGCTTGTTCCTACTTTTTAGGAACGCTGGAAGCTCCCTATATTGGCTTCATAGCGGGAAATGCCTTTAAAGATTATTCTAACCTCATCAAAGCAGGAGAAAGAATAGAAGTACTGATAAGGGTTGGGAAGATACTAGTCGAGAATAATGAGCCTATAAAGCAGGGGCAAAAGACAGGTTTCTTTCAGAAAAAAGAGACAGAAGTGGGTTATATTCAAGCGTCGATACAAAGGTCAAATTCTCCGTGAAATTGGTCAGCCAGAAATACTGAGCCATTTCCTAACTTTCAAATGTCAAACATCGAGCTTTATAATCAATTATTTGATGTTTGTGTCATAAGCCCAGTATTAGTTGAGCCATTCCAGCCACCTTACCCATCTTGGTACGAAGCAAGTTATAAACCTGCTCCAGCACGAGGCCATCACATTAGATTAGAATGGCCTAAGTATTAATACCAATCCCTTGTATTGCCATCAAAGAGATGGTTCAATAAGCCCCATCATGCATAATGATGAGAAGTGAGACTGTTGAGTCAGGCTGGGTCAAGGAGGCTAGTTTCCTGATTGTTGTAATGTGGAGTGATTTATAGTATTTACACTTTTTAGTGTTGTTTAAATCAAGTCTTGACTCATCTGGCTGAAATCCAAAGCCATTTGATCTTTTAAGCGTTGACCTTATCTTATCATTTGAATAAAAAATTACAATTCAGTTTTTCGTTCATTTCTTCATTCTGGATTTAAATGCTTCTATTTGTCATGATAATTCCCTCATTTAGGGAAGTCGTTCTCTCAATTTTTCTCACAATCTAGAGATTTTATAATGTCTGCTCATTGATTCTCATGTTGAAATAGATATGAATGTTTGTGCCTTCGAGAGAGAGCATAATGAAAAAGGAAAACTATTTGAGTCACTGGAAAAGTGATAGGTCCCAATAATGTGGAAAGTGAAAATTAAAAAAAAAAAGAGCTCAGAATCATTATCTTGAGCAAAAAAAAAAAGAAAAAAAAAAGACCCGCGAAGTCAAAAACCCAAAAAGGCGGCTTAGGCAAAAGTTAGGGTTTTGGTTTGAAAAGAACCCATACTCCAAAGAAATCAGGTGATTAAGCTACAACTGGGGCAATTTCCCTGGTGGTTATCATTGTTATTAATAGTATGTTGCTGTTAAAGGATACAGAATGCATGTCAGTTACAATATGAGAATCAATGCTAGTAGATGCTTAAAAACTCCAACTGGGGCAAATTTTTAGGGCTCTATTTGTTTGGTTTTTCATATCATTTGTTCAATAAAAAGAAAATTGGTCATCTAACAAATTTTCAAGGATTTTATGATCCCATTCTTTTCTGCCACTTTTTTTAAATAAGAGAGGTTTGTTCATACAATAGGCTTCAAGGATTTTGTAATCCTTTTGCAATGCTGTTAAATTTCTTCTCAGTAATCAAACTAGGGCAACGTTGCATTGTCTCTGTGCTTCAATCATTTGTATAAAGGCTTTACTGTCCCTTGCTCTAATAAAAGAATTCTATTCATCTAATAGATTTCATCTCTAATTTATTCATTGGATAGGATTTAAGTGGATTAACAAAGACTAAATTGAACATCACTCCTTAGTGTTTTATTGATAATTAATTTTGTATTACAGAAATCAAGAACAACTCACTTGGCGCGGTTCAAACCGGCATAAAGTTATCAAAAAAAAAAAAGAAGAAGGAGAAAAACTCGCTAAGTCGAAAACTTGAAAAGGCAGATTAGACAAAAGTTAGAGAGCTCGCTAAGTTGAAAACCCGAAAGGGCAGCTTAGGGAAAAATTAAGGCATCAAATTGAAGACAGTCTGTAATCAAAGAGTTCAGACATTTGAACACAGACTGGGGATTTGGACAATAATGTGGGAAACATGAACTGGGACAAATTTTCAAGAAATTATTACTTCCAATAGCAGGCTTGCATCCATTAAACTATAGAATGCATACATTATTAGCAATTTGAGAATCAGGGACTGCAAACATCAAAAGGCTCAAAATGGGGCAAAATTTCGATGTCACCTTATTTTTCCAACCTATGAAAATAGAAGGTGCTCAAAATACTAAGGCTCAGTATCACTATGAGAAAGTGATTTCTTTGGACCAATTGAACAGAAGGCTCCATAGAAAAATGAAGGGTTAAGTCCAGAGGGAAAGATTGGTTTGGTTAAGCTTTCTTTGAAATTGCAACACGTTTCTCAAAATACTTTCATGTTGTTTCAAAAATGCTCACTTCATTTTCAAATATTTTGGCAGTGTGAAGTTCATCCCTGGCTTTGTTTGAAATCAAAAGTTTTTCAAAATTTAATTAATTGCATGTGGCGTGTTGCTCTTGCGATTTTTAAATTGTAATTGGCTTCATGTGGTGCTCTACCCATGACAGATCTCAAATTTTCTATTGACTTCATGCGATTAATCACATAAGTTTTCAAAAATATTCATTTCCAAATTCATTTGTTATGCCGATTCAACTTTCAAATTCATGCGGTGTCTTACCCTTACCATATTTCAAATATTGTTTAGCTTCAAGTGTTAATTTAGTTTCAGCTCCATGTGGCAGATTGCCTTTGCCTGATCTTCGATTTTTAGATAAGGGAGTCCACTCCTTTACTTGATGCCTAATCTTCATATGCATGGGCTTTATACCCTCGCCTAGTGTCTGCTTCATTTTCATCTAGTTATTTTATACTAAACCATCTTTCCTTTCAAATTATCGTAATGGTTCCTATTAATTTACTGTGTACATTGATTCTTCCGTGCTAGTTTCATCACATTACCATGTATGCGATTATTCCATACTGGTCCCTATTAATTTACTGCATATGCAAATCCTTTCGTACCAGTTTCCTTTCAAATTACCGTGTATGCGATTCTTTCGTAACGGTTCCTATTAATTTACTGTGTACGTTGATTCTTTCGTACTAGTTTCATCATATTACCGTGTATGTGATTCTTCTATACCGGTTCCTATTAATTTATTGTATACGTTGATTCTTCCGTATTAGTTTCATTAAATTACCGTGTATGCGATTCTTCCATACCAGTTCCTATTAATTTACTGCGTACACGAAATCTTCTGTACCAATTTCATCAAATTACCGTGTATGCGAATTCTTCCATACCAGTCCCTTCAATTTACTGTGTACATGGATTCTTCTGTACTAATTTCATCAAATTACAGTGTATGCGATTCTTCCATACCGATCTGTTCAATTACTGTGTACGTTGATTCTTCTGTACCAATTTCATCAACTTACCGCGTACATGATTCTTCCGTACTAGTTCCTCTTAATTTACTGTGTTCGTCGATTTTTCCGTACCAGTTCCTTCTAATTTACTATGTACGTGGATTCTTTCGTACTAGTTTCTTTCAATTTACTGTGTACGTTGATTCTTCCGTACCTCTTTCCTCAATTTACTGTGTATGTGGATTCTTCCATACCAATTCCTTTCAATCTACTGCGTACGTTGATTCCTTCGTACGGATTCCTTTCAGTTTACTGTGTACGTTGATTCTTCCGTACCAGTTCCTTTCAAATTACTATGTACGTGGATTCTTTCGTACCAATTCCTTTCAAATTTTTTGTGTATGTTGATTCTTCCGTACCAGTTCCTTTCAGTTTTCTAGGCTATTTAGTGTGGTGGAAACATTTCACACTAAATTCCTAACTTTCTAATCCACAATTCTTCATGGCCTCAATCGAGGTATCTTTTGTCATTTCACGTACTCCTGGACAAAATCTGTGTTTTGTCTTTACTTGTTCTTTTCAAGAAAATCTGAAAGGTTGCTGATCGTTCATCTTTCCCATCAAAGAATCAAGTAAAGAGGGGAAACTATAAACACCTAATTTTGTCCAGAGGTTTAAATTAATAAATTTATTCTCAAAATAAATTAAATAGTAAAATTCAAAATAAAATAAAATAAAATATACAAAATAAAAAAAAAGTGATAAGAGAATAGGGAAATAAAGAAAATAAAAAAATAAATACAATAATTAAAATAATTAATAAAAGAAAAAAAGAGAGCAGATAACAAAAAAAAAACAAAAAAAAGCCCAAAATCGTTTTTTTTCTGGCAGCCAAAAAAGGTCCAGCCCAATGCATGAACCAAAAAAAAAAAGAGAGAGATAGGAGCCCAATAGGCCCAAATCGGATAACCCAACCCACTTAACTGGATCTGACCCGCGACCCATGACCCAAAATCCTCCAAATCCCTAATTTCAGTCCGTCTCTCTGCGCCTCACCTCTGCTCTATCTTCTCTCCATTCCACGCCGCGATACTCTCCCGTTCTACCTCTGTTGCCTTGCTTTCGTCTCTTCAATCACCGGTGAACGTCTCTCATTTACCATCAAGCATGAAATCAAACCAGTGAGTAGGTTGATTTGCTTCGAATCACGCAGTGATTCCGGGAATTAGGATTTGATCCTCGGCTATAAAAAGAGCTTCATAGAACAAACCAAGGGGGGAAACGGACATCCAATCGAGAGCCGAAAAGAGATACCAGGAGGGGATTTGAAGAGAGCAAAGGCGATTAGAGGATTCCCGGAAGTGCTATTCACGAAGGCGGATATTTTGCTGCTCTTATCCTATGGGCATCCTTCCTTTGGGGTTTGTAACTGGTAATGACAAAAAACTTGATGTGTGATTTGGAACAACTTGTTATGTTTGCTTTAATCTGAACCCATAATGTATTATTGCAATTCATGGCTAATTTGCAACTTTAGATGAATCTTCTCGATTTCCAGAAAGTGTTTGATTTTTGTTGGAGGGTTCAACTCGATACCTTGATTAAATCTGTAGGCTCAGGGGTTTCATCCCTAACCCCTCTCCTGTTCAATCAAGCTATTTGTAACAAGTTACTTTTGTCTTTGGGTTTGTGGAAGCTAAATTTGCTACCATCTCCTTTTGAATTCATGTTTTTTTAGGGAAATTCTCTTTTTAGTCTACTGATAGGGGAATTCTCATGGCTTGGAAGAAGTTGGGTATGATTGGGGTAGTGATGCATTACAGTGTTAGATCATACAACAAATTGCTGAGCATTTTGGGTTTGTGTTATTAAAACCAATTAAAAAGAGGAGCTCGAGTTTGGTTTCATTTTGCTGTCTCATTTCATCTCATTCATGAATTTACGATTGCCTAAATGTATTCTCTCTTCTTGATCTGAGTCAAAGTTGCATTAGGATTGGGATTTTATCATAAATCATGCTATACACTAAGCTAGTTTATACATGATTCTTGTGTGGGGTCGAAACCAGAAATTGACATAGCCAAGTGAATCTCTATTGTCTAAGTCATAATACTTCTATTAATTGGCTCTAACTATTTTCTATTTTTTTCTCTTTCTATTTTTTATTTTATATCTTATTTTATATATATTTTTTTTACATTTTATCTTCAGCAAAGAAAAATAAAAAATAAAAACAAAAGAATAGAAAAGGCCCTCTCTAGGGTATTAGGCTCCAATGGCCTTCATGTTAAGTAAGGGAATTAGTTTATTTAGAGATGTTTCAGGAGTAACTCAGTTTGATGGATATGAAATATTAGAACTGGGTATGTTTGGAAATTAAGGGTTCAAAAAAAAAATGTTCTGAATTGAATTAATTTTTCGGTAGGATTTCAAAGGCCCAATTGGGTTAGTTCTTAAAAAGGGTCCAAAGCCTAGTATTTCAAAATATTTCAAGGGTCAGGTGGGTTTATCTTCTAAGTTAAGGCCTAAATTTAAAATATTGCATTTTTGGTCTCAATACTATTAAAAATAAAATTTTGGGTCCACTACTTACTCAAACCACATTTTTGTTCCACTACTTATCTAGATTATGTTTTGGCCCCATTATTTACATAAGTTACATTTTGGACCCAATACTTTTAATAATTCCACTTTCACCTCTTATACTTTCAAGAATTACAATTTAACCCCTATACTTTCAAGAATTACAATTTCACCCCTATACTTTCAAGAATTACAATTCGGCCCTTAAGTTTCTAAAAATTATTTTTTATGAATCTTTTTCACTTTATTACTTTTATAAATCTCACTCTAGCCCAAAACTCAATATTTAAGAGACTTTCAGTAGAAGTTTATCTTCTCCAAAGTTCTGTCTTCCACGGGGCATTTAGCGGAAGCTCATCTTCCCCAAGGTCCTGCTTATTATTTTTGGACCTTCAATGGAATCTTATGTTCCCAAGGTCCCAACTCTTACAGGCATTTAGTGGAGGTTATTTCTTCCCAATGTCCAAGTTTCCATAGGCTTTCAGTGAAACCTCATTTTCCCAAAAGTCTTAATTTTCGTGGGCATTTAGTAGGGGTATATTCTCTCCAATGTCGTGGTTCACTTTTAGTAGGCGACTCCCATTTTCTCTGCATTTTCCCTTGCGCGCCTTAAAGTCATAAAGCGATGGCTTTTTCACTGGCCATCATGTCACTTAGTAACTATCTAATGCTAGAATAGGGAATTGGATCCATAATTGTCTTCTTTCTTATTCATGAGTGGTAATTCTTAGTTAATCATTATGTCAAAGTTTTCTTTAACGGAACATAGCATAAGTTAAATAATCCACACGTATGAGAATGCTTCTTAGATCAACCTATCTTTCTATACTTAATGCTTCTGTTGAATTAAATCTAGAGAGCATCGTTTCTAGGTTATTTAATGGATAGAGAGTGAATAAAGAGCACCGCCTCTATTTAATGATAATCTAAGGAAAGATTGGGTAGCAGAGCTTGTTGCTATTTACAGTTAGTAGCTTAAATAAGAAGTTAGGAATATTGTTGGTGTCAAGATAATAATTAACTTCTAGTGGTTGAGAGTGAACCCTTAGCTAGTTTTCTCATTATTATCTTCAATGTTATTCTACTTTGTTGTTTTTTCATTGTTGATTTTGTTTAGATTGTAATTTACTTCATTTCATTGTTCTCAAAATCCCCTTTTTATCTTTAGCATTTTATTTCTTTAGTTTCATTTGTGACATACCAATTATACCCAATTCCCTATGGGAATGACCATTGCTCTAAACCTTACTTACACTACACTAGCGACTAATTTATCACCTATTTGGGTTCACATCACCAGGTCTCTCCCAAAGTGTTTCCCTAGGTTTTTCACACCATTCCTCCTGTGCATCTCCAGCTTAAATAACATATAGTATGGTTAGTTTTCTGTATTCCTAACTTGCCTTGCTTTTTATGCCAATTTTCTTTTTTACCCCTCTGTCTATAATAGACTTTAAGTACTGGGAGTCTAACAATTTCCCCCCTCACAGAAAAATTCACCTTGTCTTCAAGGTGAAAGGAAGGAAACAGAGTAGCAATCACTATTAATGGTTTTCGTGTGCTTTCAAAGCCAGGGAGGTTCTTCCATTAGACAAAGACCTCACAATCCCCTTGGTTGATCCACTTGATGTCCTTGATGGCTTGAGGTTGCACCATAAGCTCTATATCCTCGCTAAGGCGCTCAGGTGGTTGGGCTTACAATTCAAGTTGGACAACGATGCTATGCGATTGCTCAACTTCAAATGTTCCAAACTCAACCCATATTCCAGGTCCTTTCCCACATATAATCTTCAACATCAACTTCAAGGAAACTAGCTTCATAGTTAAAGTAGGGCCCCCTTGCAATTTGAGGCTCCTACGATCATGCTCAGAGCACATTGTTAATATTTCCTAATTTAAGCTCGCATCCCTGAGCGATTTCAACCATTCTACCCCTAACCCAACATCTGCACTTCTGAGTTCGAAAGGGAAGAAATTCTAGATTATGGTTATCCCCTACACATATAACTCCAACCCCTTACATATTCCTCTGCCCCTAACCCGCATCCATTCCCCACTAGGATGATAAACTCCTTTGTTTCCTTAATTGGAATCTTTAATTTTTGGAAAACGGTAGCGGAAAAAAAGTTGTCGGTAGCCCTACTATCAATACGAATTAGCATCTCATGCTCACCAATTCTCCCCTTTAACTTCATAGTCTTGCCAGTCACAATGCCCATCATGACATTAAATGATAACTCCATTTTTCTTCTTTTCTCTGCCATCATCTTTACCTCACTCCTCTTCTCAATTTCCTTCCTCATCCTCCCCACCATCCAAGGCTACTACCAAGACTTTAAGTTATTTGTTTTGACATTTGCACCCTAGTGCAAACTTCTCATTACATCAGAAACACACCCCTTTCTCCATCTTGACTTGATACTCCGCTTTTAACATTTTCTTATATACTCCTTCCCTCTTACTCATCAAAGAATTATCTCTAATTTTGGACTCTTCTTTTACTGATACACTACCCTTTCCACCTATAATGCACACTTTCAGTGGCTCTACATGTACTGTTAAGGGAATAAGTAGAGTGACTTATCTCACCATCCTTACTCCCAAGGGTGTAAGATGGATTCCTTTGCACCCCACATCCTTCTTGTAGTTCCTTGCTCTCTCTAGGGCTAAATTATTATCCTCAATTTTCTGAGCCATGCTTATCACCTATGCTAAAGTCTTAGGCTCCATAAGCTTCACCTCAACCTTGATATCTTCATTAACTTCACTGATGAAAGCTGTTCATCGCCATGTCTTTTAAGGGAGCCGAGAGTAGTTCAAACTGCTCTCTATACTCCTTCACAATCCCTACTTGTCTCAAGGCCATCAATTCCTCATGAGCACTCCCCTCTTGAGAAGGGAGAAACCTTCCTAGTAACTTGTCCTTGAAGTGTCCCCATCCCCTAATGGGTTCCCTAACCTCCATCGATTGAAACCAATTTAAAGCCCTTCCCTCCATGCATACTATAAACACTTATTTTTGTCCCACTATTTTACTTTTTTTTATTAGCTTATTTATTTATCTTCATTATTTTTATTTTTATATTTTATTTTATTTATATTATTTACTATTTATTAATTTTATGCAAAAGCTAAAAAGAAAAAAATGTACACCAACCCATTGCACCCAATCAGACCCAACTACATATAACCAATACCCATTATCCATTAGCCCAATCCACTTGTTATCCACCAATCCCAGGTCCAAAATCTGTTTCCCTCTGGCCCATTAAATTCCTATCCACAACCCGGTCCACCATACCCGGATACCTAAACCTCCAACAGGTAACCCCCCTTGAAACCCATTCTCTTTTTCATTCTAACACCTTCACGTTACCCCTCTGAACAAAACCATTCCCCTACTCTCCCGTAAGGTCATTTCTTCCCCTAACCCCTGCAAAAAGCCTTCACTCCCTACAATCCCTCTCTCTCAATCAACCCCTCTCCCGTAAGGTCCTTTCTCCCCACGCAACGTCTCCATCTTCCTCTCCATTCAACCCTTATACCCACTCTCTGAAAACCCTCACCCTCATGCCATCGTGAAGCATACAATCGTATGAGAGGGATCTCCTTGGTGATAAAAGGAGCAGAAAACAGAGGAGAAAAGAAAAAAAAATCACCGAGAAAGAGAGATTAGGAGAAGCTCGACGAAAGAGAAGGAGGGGATTCCACAGAATTGATGAATCAGAGAGATGAAACTGAAGGTAACCATAAATTTTGAGATTGAAATACTGAGGCCGAGAATGCTGAGTTAAGGAGAAACAAAGGGGGATCGAACAGAGAATACCAAAGAGGATTAGATTGTTCTTTTGAGGAAGGAAATCTTATTGAACGAATTCTTGTGAGTTTGATTTGGGATTTAAAAAAAAAAAAAGAGAATTGCATTATGGAAGTTTAAGGTTTAGGATAGGTTTTTGTACTCTGTATAAAAGGAATTTTGTTCTAGCTCAAATAAACACATATATCATGGTTACAGAAGTCTATCCATCGCATATAGGCTTAAGGACATCGTGGCATAACCGTCGAGGTGAAGTATGGACCTAAAAGATCGAATGGAATGATACATAGACAAGGAAATCTCTTATAAATTCCAGGGTACTCCTTTTTTTTATTTAATTAAGAATTAAAGGGATTCCTCATTTGAAGGGAGGTAGCCTACTCAAGAATTTCACATTTCATTTATTTTATGTCGTCATAATTGATAATTGAATAAATAAAAAGAAAATATAAATAAAAAGAAGAATGAATCAATGAAATGTTGCTTCGTCTTTATTGAGAACTTGAGTAAAGAGTAGACCTCGTGGGGTTTTATAGAATTTGAAAGAGCTTAGTCTTACTTCATCGTCGAGAAACGAAAGAAGACTTCCATATCCAAATTTAAGTTAGACATAGCTCGCTTATTTTTGGGTGTAAAGTAGTGTCAAACCAAAGTACCCAACAAGCATTAGCTCTCCCTGAAAAGGAGGTGATCCAGCCGCACCTTCCAGTATGGCTACCTTGTTACGATTTTGAGTTTCTCGTGTCTACCATTTCACCACCAAGGCATCTTGAAAGTGAATTGTTTCCCTGAATACGATATCTATCTAGTTTGATGTATGGAATATATGACAAAGGTGGAGTGTTAGAGTATTTTTATTGATCGGTCATGTCATATAGGACCGAGTCGGACATCCAATTGGTTTGATTTGAATTATCCGGAGGATACCTTATATATGTTCTGTCAAAAAGATGGACAATCAAACCTATTTCTCGATTCAAACTCTAGGACGAATTTTCAACGTGCTTGGAGAGCGTATTGATAATTTAGGTCCTGTAGATACTCGCACAACATTCTACCCAAGCCTAGCCGAGGAAGAATTACGAGGCGTAAAACAAAAATAAAATATTCGGATTACTATATTTATTTCATTTTTTAAACCATTTACGAAAAAAAAATTTCGGGAAAGAAAAAAATAAATCATAGTCTAATTGATTTGATGATTTTATGGATCTATTTGACATCATAATTCTATACATAGACATAATTTCTAATTTTCTCGAGCCATACAAGGAGAAAACTTCTTATACGTTTCTAAGGGGTATCCCAAAGAGCCGTTTATCGAATCGTTGCAATTGATGTTCGATCCTGAAGAGAGGGAAGAGATCTTTGGAGAGTGGGTTTTTATGATCCGATAAATAATTAAACCTATTTAAATATTCCTGTTATTCTATATTTCCTTGAAAAAGGCACTCAACCTACAGGAACTGTTCAGGATATTTCAAAAAAGGCGGGTGTTTTTATAGAACTGTCCTAATCAACAAATGAAATGAAATTAATGAAATAAATAAAAAATAAAAAAAGAGGGTGTGGATGACTTGTATATAGATTTATATAACCCTTTTCTCTCTTATCCCCCCGCTCTCTTGCTCTATTCATACCTAATTTTTGCTGCCATAGAATGCTGTTTTCGATAACTACAAAAATATATTTTTATTCATATAAATTAATATAAAATAAAAAATGGAAAGATAAAAGAGCAAATGAATAAATGAAGTAATTGGATCTATAAATACACATTACCCTCAATGAGGTGGTTTTTGTTGGAATTCTCTGAAAAAATTTAAAATAAAGGGGGTTTAGGTTAAGCTTTCTTACTTTATTTATATTGATTGAATTTTTACATTTTTGAATAATTATATTTATTGATTGAATAAACCCGATCTCTACTTTTGTCCTTAATTTTTGCATACGCCTTTTTTGTATCTATGTCGATTATTTATGTAGTGTTAATACAACATAATTGCTTATTTTTTTATTTTATTAGAATTTTTTAGTATTAAAATTTTCTTATTATTAATTTGAATTAAATTAAATT
>JASKGM010055313.1:4667-14912 GCA_034509205.1 Ceratonia siliqua | reverse complement strand
TGTGTGTGTGTGTGTGTGTGTGTGAAATTTATTATTATGTTCTATGTATGAATTATTTCTCATAATGAGTATGGTAAAAACATAAGTAGTATGAGATTTATGAAAGTAGTTTAGAACTGTATTCTGAGATCCGTAATAGAGTGGTAGTAGAACCACTAGATGTACCTAGGTCACAACCTTTATCAGTTGAGGGCAGTTCCTGATAAATGATACTTCTGTCAGTGAGTGCAGTTCCTAACAAAAGATTGAGTTTTATTATGAATGGTTCCTCCGGATGAGAATGCTCCGAAAGAGAATATAAAATTTAGTATTTTCCTTCTGTGAGTGCAGTTCCCGAATGTGAGAATCGGGTTACCTTCTAGTTGAGATTTATCTTCTGAAGTAAGAGTACTGTTTTCTCAGTTTAGGTTCTCCTCTTATATTGTTATGGATCCTAGGAAACTTATATTTTTATTAGAGTATTTATTGACATAATGTCTCTTTAAATTTTTTATTATTTAATATTATTGTAATATGATTATGAACTAAAAGTTATTTTCTTTCCTAAATGTAAGGTGCATTAGGTGCTTATTATGTTGAAAAAGTACTGAAATGAGATTTCATATTATTTTAGCGGTAATGCACTTTACATCTGGGAGTTTATGTATCAATTTGTAAGTTTGATTTCTATTCACTGAGTCAGTGGATTTATTCCTCAAATTTTAACATGTTTTAGATCAAATCACTGGTGATATTCCTTCAGCTCCGTTTGCCCCCTTTGAACCCGCTGATTAAATTAGTAGGCAACATTCTGAGTAAAAGTGGAGTATTTTAGTGAATAGTGGACATCGTTGGATATGTTGCATTCTTTTGTATTTTCTGAATAAGGGTCTTGCTCTGTAAATGGTAATTGCATAGTTTACATGTAGTTAGTGGATATAATCCATGTTGAACAATTTATTATTTTCTGTTTAAGCCACTGAGGCTTTTGATTGATGGTGGGCCTGTCCACCTTATTGTTTTAACATATTTGTACCCTGGGATAGTCCATATTTTAGGAAAAACTCTGCTGAAATTTTTAATAAATTATTGATTTAGTAAATTTTTATGAAAGTATATTTAACTCTTACTATTCATTTAAAGATGAGTGTAAATGATATTAATTGCATGAGTATTTTAGGCTGGTAGGTAATTACCCGTAGGGTGATTTTCTACGCCGGTCACGTGTCTTAAAATGAAGCGTAACATGAAAGTGCAGGGGGAATAATGTTAGAACCTAAGGGAAAGAGGCAGTTATAGGTATTTACATGAAAGTTACAAGGCAGTTACTTTGTTGTCATATAAATGAGAGGAAGGAGTGCAGGGGAATAAGCAAATATTGGGATTGGGAATTTAGGAGTCTCTAGCTACTTGAAGTGCCAGAAAATGGGAGTGTCTAGCCACTCGAAGTGTTGGGTTTGTATTCCTAGTATCTGTTTGTAATTTATGTGTTATTGTTTAATTAATTTTCCTGTGTTAGTCTCATTGTAATAGTGTGAATCTACTATGTATTTGTGTACTGTTATATTTGTGTTATTGTTGTAATTATAATATACAAATTCAGAGTTGTTCTTCATATTTGGTATTCTGTTTTCTGAGTTCCCAACATTATTGAATATTTCACCTAGCATATTATAATATTCATGCTCAAAACTATAATTCTTAAATTGCTTGTAGTATTTTCCTTTCTGCAACAAATTAATGTGCAAAAGTCAATACGGTGTAAGTGGATGCTTGAAAAAAAATACAATAAAATATAACAATATTAATAGTCAAGGTTGCACATACTATATAAATTCTTGCCATACATTTTCAGGTGCATTTACTTTATTAGTAGTTGAATCCCATGTAGTACTAGCTAACAAGGTTGAAAACCCACGATATTGAGTAGGATTAAACTTTCCTTTCATTCTATCCGCATCATAATTTTCTACAATCTTCCCTACATGTTCATTATTCATTTCTTCCCAAATTGATCCTTAAAAGTTGATGTTTGCATTTGTTTCTTCTTCACTCAATCATAAATTATTTCAATGAATAACCTCATGTTTTGAGTTGACCATACCATTTGGTTGTTTCCTTTTTCACCTTTTCCTCCCATCTTATGCTAGTAACTTCTTATTATAAATGTCAATCATACATACAAGACATTAAAAAAAATCATAGGCAACAAATGAACAAGAAAGTATAATTAATCAGATATTACTATGATATTTTTGCAGATGTTCCAGTTTCATTATATTTTCAATTATGCATGTGCTGACTGCATAATTTGTATTTTAACAGAGGCTAATTGAAAATGAAAATGTCAGTTTACACTTTCTGTTTCTTTCCTCTTTTTATCTTATTATACTATAGCATCATCAGACTGGCCTTGCAGAATTCCAAAATTAAGTCACACACTAGTGCTACTTACTACACATACCCCTTTCATAACTCTGTTTAACGAGTTGGAAAGAGAGCATAATTGGTGGTTCGTATAAGCAAAAAGCACCAAATACTCTCATTGATATACAAATTTTTTATGGAACTATGATAAGACTAATGTCAACATCTGTAAGCAATAACAATAAGAGGAATATCCAAAATTATTCAATTTAAATCGCAAATCCTATTTCAAGTTTTCAAATTTTTTATTTTTGATCAACCTGTATAATTAATTAGACCATGCGGATATAACCTTGAGGTTCAATAATTTCCTGCACAACCCTCCCAGTCAAATTGGCACCTGCTCCCAGTGGGTGATTTAGACTAAGTATATATGTTCTATTTCTCCCCACAATTTCAATTCGATTACATGTCCAATAGTATATAATTTCAGAAAGTTAATATAAATGGATGCATGCAAGTATATAATTTTATGAATTTGTGAAGGACTTCAAAACTTTACGAATATATGTGAAAGAATGTGCAAGATGCTCCCACTCCCACTGTAAAGAGAACCTGTGATTACCACAAGAATACACACACAGATATATACCCTCACGTTAAAAGCCACCATCAGTCATCACATATAGACTCAATAGAGAAGAGGTTCAAAAGGTAGAACATAGAAGATACTGATGATGATGCAAAATTGATTTCAGAGAAATGACATCTCAGTGGGTGATTTGACTTCCTGACATAGGACTATAGGAGTGGCATCCCCTTCACTTGCAACTGGAAGGGCTCCTGTGTTTTGCTGGTAAGATTAAATAATTGAACTAACATTTTACAATGGCAAGGAAACCATTACTAAAGTAGCTGAATTTCTGAGTTAGAGTAGGAAAGGAGCATTTTCTTTATCCGCACTAAAACGAATGGGAATGGGAGAAATGCCAGTGAAAATACAATTTATGCCATTGAATTCTCACTTTTACATCCACCATAAGATATACATTATACGTTCTTGGTATATCCTTTTTTGAAAACCTCTACACATCACATTTCCTCCACAAAGTAATAAAACAAAAGCCCGTGACTGATCTGCAGATGCAGAAGATATTGCAGGGGACTTAAAATTTCCATCCACATCAACTATACCGCTGGAATTGTCAAATTTTTTTGAGCTTAATGCCAATTAACCTCAGACTCAGAATTCCAATATCAAAGCTTAACTCAGTGTCAAAATTCAAAACTGATGAAATCATCCCAAAAAAGCATACATAAGGGCACGGAATGGGTCTAGTAATGTGTTATAATGAAAAGGAATGCAAGAAAACATATAAGCAAAAGTGTCCAAAATCAAAATCCCAAGTCAGATTCACACAAGAAGAAAGAACAAAATCCCAAATGGAGGAACAACAAAACCCCATAATACCTGTTGATGGACTAGTGGCCGAGATTGCGAAACTGCAAGACGGCGAGAAATCAAGCGAGTCTGTGAGATGGCGAGAGATCAAGCGCGATGGCGAGCGAGCGTGATGACGAGCAAGAGACTGAGAGAGAATCGAAGACACACTTGCAAGAGACTGAGTGAGAATCGAAGAGACCGAGTGAGAATTGAAGAAGCCGAGAGATGAGGAAATTTTGGAGTTTTCATGTTATTTACTACATTGCCACTGCATTTTCACTTTTTTTCAACTTATTTACTAAATTGCCATCGCATTTTCAAAATGCTTGTTTTCAGTTTTTAAATTTTTTAACAAGAAACACTTAAAACAACTGTTCAAGTTTTCAGCTTTTTTAGGAAACGTCTTGAAGACAACATTTTCTAAATTTATAACTAAACATGTTTTCACTCCTGTTTCCTATTTTCAATGAAAATGAAATCAGGAAATAGCCAAACCAAACACAGCCTTAAATTTTAGGAGAGCCAATTGATATAAAAGAGGAACAAAAATTCTTGGAGAAATTAATTGATACTGAACTTATTTTTGGAGGAGCAAAATAAAATTTTTTCCCATACAATATTATTAACAAATAAAGGTAAACAAGCATGCAATCTGAGTATCTTTGTGTGTTAGACGAGTTAAAAATAGTCTAAATCAATTAGACATTAACTCTAAACCAGATGTGAGCAGAATGCATTGGGTTACAGACTTCTTTGGAAGCCAGAGCTCCTATGGCTTCCCAATAAAGGTGCTGCAAAATTTCTCCCCGGGTGATTTACATGAAAGTGAAGTGCAAAGGGGCAAAAAATAATCATAATTCAACTTCAATAATCACCATTCAACAAATTATACTAGATATTTTTTTATAAATTCACGAGTCTTAAATGATGGAAAACCAAGAAATAGAGTATGGTTTGCTCACAGTGATATTAAATCCAAACACCCATATTAAAATTTAGGGTAAATTACCTTCATTTTCCTTGTGGTTTGATAATATAATTGACACCTTGTTTCTGAAATAACACTCGACTCCCTTATGAAGGTTTGAAATGACACTCAGTAACATCCTTGTAAATTGGTCTTTTCACAAAAGGGAGCCTAGTGTTATTTTAGAAATAAGAAGAGTGTCGAATATTATATTACCAAATCTCAAGGGAGGTTAAGATAATTTAGCCTAAAATTTAAGCCATTAAAATATGTTCATGTATGACCAAAAAATAACATCTTACAAGAAGAAGAAACCTGCAAGCAACACTTGGAACTTCAAAATTACTTAAACTAAAAATATGATAAAGCCAACCACAAAGTTTCAAAAGATGCGCATACAGCCAAGGGAACAAACATTGAGAATCACAAACCCAACATCTAAACTCAGATCATAATCATTAAAGAGAGATGAATGCAAAAAAGAGAATGTAGTCTCCAAGAAAATCTGAATACCCATAACTGGATATCTCAGAATGTATGACCTCTAATTTTCTTGTTTATAGAGGAAACACGGACCAAGAGAAAAATGAGATCAAGATCCTACGTAATCCCTTGGAATCAAAACATTATCAGCTCATGATGAGTCCAAAATCAGGCCCAAAATCTCAAACAAATTGAATATGCATAAGCACTAAAACAGCAGGATAAAAAAAATCCATTAAAACCACATCACGTCATCCTCACCCCAAAATAAACCCCAAAGTCAGCCCTCAAATTCTTATATTTTAGCAGCATTGAAACTTAAGGACCTCAAGCAAACAGATTTGAAGCTTTTCCATAAAACCAGGATATATATAACATAAAAATAGTCCTAAATTCCATAGATTGAACAAAAGTGAAATTGAAACAGAATTGAGACTTTCTAGAATTGAGAAAAAACATATTATTTGAGCAAGTCACCAGAACCGAAACAGACTATCATCATCTTTATAATCAGACAGAAAATCTTAATCAAGAATCAAGCAAAACAGAAACAAGAAGATGGAAATTGGAAATTTTCAGAAACAAGACTAGAATTGGACAGTAGCAACAACACTAGAATCTCCCTTTGAATGGCAAACACCAAAATGTCATCCAGAACAAAAACACTAAACCAGAACAGCTCCAAATCGGAACCACCAGCACATCAATCCAGAATTCATAAACAAGCTCGAACAAAAAATTTCAATACAATGCATGATGAAATAAAGCCAAATCAGAAATTAAAACAGAGCAATAATTAGGAGAATTGGTGCATTACCTTATAGTCTTATACAGACCATCGCTGTTGAATCCCCCCAAAGTGACAGTCAACCCTCAAGCTTCCAGGCCTTGCTGATAAGAAATATCTGAACCCTTATAGAGACCCTTGCTGTATGGATGGCAGCCTAAAAACTTAAGGCTCCAACAAAGAAGTTTGACGGAGGAATGGTATTTACAGCAACCCCAAAATTTACCCTGTAGGCCAGTGAACAAAGGAGAAGAGATTTCTTCCCCCTATTCCCTTTTGCTCTGTTACGTCTCCTCCATCCTCCCACTACCGTGGTAGAAAACAGGTTCTTATCGCTGCTCTGGAGTTTGATGTTGTTGGTAATTTCATTGAAATGACCATAATACAGTTTTAAGATAAGTTTATTCACCAAGCCATTCTGTGGAAGCTCAAAAGCTTATCTTTGAGGAAAAATGCTACACACAGAGGGTAGAGTCAGAGAGAGATGCCAAGAGCCCAGAAGGGTTAACCTAAGAACAACTATCTACTTTCTTCTTTCCTTTCTCTCCTTTGATCAGCAAAATATGCAGTTATTTTCTGTCAGGCAGCAAATTAGAGTTAACTGCATGACTTCACATTATTTTGAATGACTAAATTTGAGCAACCTGAAAAGTTCCATCTTCCTGAAATATATCCTCCTTCATCAGTGCTGTCAGATGTTTCAAAGTTTCACGAATTTCATCCGAACTAAGATGTGATTTATCTCCAGCAACAAATAAGTTTGTCTTTTGCGCCACTACAATCCAGCTACATCCAGGCATCTTTTGGACTTCTTTCTCTATCATTGTTCTCCTCAAAGATCTTGCCTCATTCCAATGTCCTGATGCAGCATATATATTAGAAAGCAGTATATACGGAGAAGAATTTTCCGGTTCTAACTTGATGAGGTTCTCAGCTGCTCGCTGCCCCCTTTTGTCATCTCCATGTATTCTGCAAGCACCCAATAGTGTGGCCCAAATCATAGCATTGGGTTCAACATCTAGTTTTCCAATGAACTCCTCTGCTTCTTTAAGAAAACCCCATCGACCAAGGAGATCAACCATGCAGGCATAGTGATCAACTCTGGGCTGAATGCCATAATGGTTAACCATGATATCAAAAATTTGACGTCCTTCAGGAACCCACCCAGCATGACTACAGGCAGTAAGCACTCCAAGGAATGTGACATCATCTGGTGTAACGCACGATTGACTCATCTCATTAAATATCTTCAGAGCATTTTCTGCATACCCATTTTTGGCAAGCCCAACAATCATTGAGTTCCAAGAAATAACATTATTTTTACAACTCATTTCTTTGAAAACCTGCGCAGAACTTCTTGTATCCCCACATTTAGCATACATGTCTATGAGGGCACTACTGGTTAACTCATCTGAGTCAAAACCGGTATGAAAAATCAGGGAATGTATCTCTTTGCCATCTTGCACTGAAGATAAGAGAGCACAAGCTCGAAGAACACTAACAAATGTGGCTTGGTCTGGTAAGATATTGTTCCCACGCATTTTCCAGTACAATTTCAAGGCCTCGTCACTGAAATCATTTTGAGTATGTCCAGAAATTAAAGCAGTCCATAATACTTTGCTTTTAAGACTAGAAATTTCTGAGAAAAGAATGTTTGCATCTGTAATCCTTTGCAATTCCATATACATGCTCAACAAAGAGACGCCTAAGAATTCACTACCACACAGAAGACCCATCTTTGTAATGACACAATGGATCTGCATGCCTAAAGTTACCTTTTGAAGCCTCTTACAAGCATCTATGAGGCTCGCAAAGGTAATTTCAGATGGCTTCAATCCCAAGATATGCATCTCATGAAGATGATTAAAAGCTTCATTTATATTGTTTTGAGCATACCCTGCAATTAGAGCATTCACAGAGACCACACTCCACTCAGGCATGCAAGAAAAAACTTTTTGTGCATCTGCGATGGCCCCGCACTTAGAATACATGTCAATAAGAGAACTTCCAGCACAAAGTGCTGTTTCTAAACCCAACTTAACTGACAGACAATGGACTTGTAGTCCTGCTTCCAGTACCTTAACATTTCCACAAGCACTAAGTATACTAGCCAAAGACACCTCATCAGCCACAATACCATGTGAATTCATTCTCTCAAACAAGTTAAAAGCCTCAGCCTCATCTTCTTCCTGCACGTATCCAACAATAATTGCATTCCAGGAAATATTATCTCGATTTTTCATGAGCTCAAATTGCTTCCTAGCTTCTTTCAAATTCCCAGCTTTAGCATACATATCTATCAATGCATTGTTCACAAATAAATTAGATGTGAATCTTTTCTTGACAATAATTGAATGCAATTGGCGACCCATTTTTTGGTATTCAAAGCTAGTACATGTGCTCAAAATGCTGGTGTAGGTAAATTCGTCTGGGTCAATACCACATCTTGTCATACTGAAAAACAACTCCATTACCTCATCCACGTAATCATTCTTTGCATAACCTCCAAGCATGGCATTCCATATTACAGTATTTTTTTCATCTATAGCATCAAATACTTTCTTTGCAGCATCCAACAATAAACACTTGCCATACATATTGATCAAAGAACTTCCTACATATATATTAGAATCCAAACCTTGTTTGATTGCCTCTGCATGAACAAGCAACCCATAGTCCAAAGCCACTGAGCTGGCAATTGCACTTAAAACACTTCCCAGAGTTGATCTCGAGGATTTTATACCACCCTTCCTCATTTCAAGGAAATATGCAATGGCCTCCTCATTACAACATCTGCGAGCATGACCTGAAATCATTACATTCCATGCCACAACATTGCGAATGGGCATCTGCTCAAACAATTCACATGCATCGTCCACCCTTCCTAAACTCATGCATGCATTTATAACAGTTATGTACACCACTTGATCCGGATAACAACCAGCTTTCTGCATTTTCTCAAACATTTTGAGTGCATCCTCCAGTAAACCAACTTGAACATAACCAGAAATTATAGCGGTCCAAGAAACAATGTCCAAGTTCACAGCCCCGTCAAATATCTGCCGAGCATCCCTTAGACAGTTGCATTTGGCATACAAATCAATAAGAGCACCCTGACAGAAAGAACTTGATTCAAAACCTATCTTAATTACCCCACAATGAACAAATCTGCCATATTCAACATTCTTCAGTTTTGCACAAACAGACAGAGTAATAGCACAAGTGAATTCATTAGGCAATAGGCCACAATTTCTTAAAGACCCAAAACACTGAAGAACCCGTTCCTGCAACCCATGCCTTGAGTACACAGCAAGGAGCGAATTCCAAGCCAATAAGTCCTTATTATCCAGCTGATTAAACACCTTCTCAGCAAAGCCCACATTGCCACACTTAGCATAGAGATCAACAATGGCATTTCCAAGCAACCCTTTTGACCCAATTCCATTTCTTATGCTGTGGGCATGAACGACTTTGCTATTTCTTGAGGCCCGGGTTAGTAGTCTCTGAGAACTTTCATCCAACAGAGGGTGGTGCTTGATTTGTCTGCATTGCTGTAAGCAATACTGCAGAAGATGACCATATAAATGATGCTCTTCTGGGTTTGAATTATGCTGAATAGTTGAATAATGAAGAAGAGTGGGTAAAGTAAGGTAGTGATGGAGTGTCAGGGAGTTTGAGATGGCTAAAGATCTGAAGGAACACTTGAGTTTAAGGTGCATCGACGGAGAGATAATCCCTATCCCTGTCTCATAGTAAGAGAAAAGGGGAAAAAATAAAAGACTGAACTTTAGCTTCAATAGACTAACCGCGTCATCAGCATGTAACAAAAACTAATCGTCGTCTTGTCAGATTGTAAAATTGCTCTTAAAATCCTTGAGAGGTGTTGCTTTGGCAGCTTTGTTATTTATCATGATCTATTTCCTTCTTTTAGTTTGGGTAGATAAACAAGGTTCCCACGTCCTTATCCATCACACCACTTTTAATTAATTACTTTTTGCTTTTTTTTTTCGATTGATTTATATGGAGGAAGAATTATTATTTAAGATACCAAATTTCCACTTGCTACATGGCACTAGATTTTTGAGGTGTCATGATAATTTACTTTTCTTTTATTTTTTATAAAAATTATTATTTTGTTGTAAAAAGTTATTATTATGTTATAATTATAAAATTATAATATAATCATAACTTTTTATAATATAATTTTTTTTTAAAAGA
>JASKGM010055302.1:0-18965 GCA_034509205.1 Ceratonia siliqua | reverse complement strand
CGCAGGAACCCTCGGCTTGAAGCGGCCAATTCTTTTCCTTGCAAGGCAAATACGTTGAGCGTATGCCACTGTGGACCGGACAAGGAAATGGGCTGGGCTGGTTTGGGCTCCAGGTTATGGGCTGAAGAGTTTTTTTTTTGGGCTGTAGCATGGGATCATGGGCTTTTCCTTTTTTCGTTTTTTTTTTTAAATATCTCTTTGTCCCAAGGAAATTTCACATTCTCTTTTTGTATATATTTTTTTCAACACAATTCTCACACTTTTAGCTTTTTTTTTTTTGGTCAATTATTATTATTATTATTATTATTATTATTATTATTATTATTTATTATTATTTTTTTTTTGGTTCAATAATTTTAATTCAACGTTACCCGGACAAAATCGGGTGTTTACAGTTATAAAATGCATTTGGTTGGTCTTAAAAATTTCTGGGAATGTTAATTGGAATATTTCATTCCCATGTTTGGTTTAAGTACAACTTTTCTAAGAATGTTAAAACTTTTTACAAAAATACCCTTAAATAATTGTTTATTTTGTATAATTTTTTCTTCATATATAATAATTAATAAATGACAAATACAAGTTAATTTATATAATTATATAGTTTATTATTATTTTAATAATTCTAATATAAATAATATTTATTTTATTATTTTTTAAATATTTTTATATTTATAATAATTAATATAAGTTTTTTTATCCATTACTTTTTTGTCTATTTTATTTATTTATTTATATTTTATTTATTATATATATATATATATATATATTATTCTATTAATTTTAATATAAAAAATATTTTTATATTTATAATAATTAATATAAGCTTTTTTATCCGTTACTTCTTTGTCTATTTATTTATTTATATTTTATTTTATTTATATATAAAATTTATTCTTATTCTAATAATTTTAATATATAATATTTATTTTATTAAATATTTTGATATTTATAATATATAATAACTAAAAAAATGTATATGCATGAAATAAGGGCAAAATGAACTTTTTATATTTAGAAAAATTTTCATGTTCATGGGAATCTGAGAATACCACCACCCCCCATGGGAATGTTTTGGTGGGAAAGTTGGCCAAAAACTGTTCCTGAGAATTATAGTTTCCTGGAAATAATTTTTAAAAAATGTGTACCAAATATGAGAATCTTCGTTTCCCAAATTGAGATTCTCAGGAAACGAAAAAGAATTATTCTACCAAACACCCCCAAAATATATCAAATAGTATACAGCTCAACCTCTTATAAAATAAAACTCGCCATAACATCACCTATCCCGAAAATTATATTAATATCACCAAATAATGAATAAAAGAAAGCAAACTAGTATATTGCCCAATATTATAATATTTGAAAAATAAAGATAATTTTATTCAAATGTCTAATGAGATAATATTTTTTATAATGGTATTTTATGATATTTATTTTTCTCTTTGATATTTCAAACAATTTTATAACAATGTCACAAAAATACATTACAAAAATAAAGTAATACCTTATTTAAAAATACAATATCTTTAAAAATACTAAAAAATAACCTACTCTTAAAATTATAACGTGAAATCTTTTATTAATTTTTCTTGTCAAATAATGCACTTTATATTGTTTTTGAACTATTGATTGTTAAAAATAATTTGGGAATAATTTTTTTAACAAAGAAATTCTACGAAAAATATTTTTTATAGAAAATGAATAACTTTTTGTTAATTGAACAACATAATATAAAGCACTTTTCATTGTGTGATAAAGGGCATGTTTGGATCTTTTTAAAAAAATGTCTTTTAAAAAATGAGAAGTTGATGTTGGAAAAAAATGCATATTATCATAAAGAGAAGTTGTTTTGCGTTCGACTATAATAATTAAGAATAAATTTTGAGTCAAAAAATGAGTTTGGATGCAAAAGTAAAATGACTTTTAACTGATAAAATTACTGAAAAAGACATGTAGAAAGATTTTTTTTATATAGTATTCGGATAAAAAATGGCTCTTCATATAAAATTTAGAAATTATAATAATAATTTGGTAAAAGTAAAATAACAATTTTGAAATAAAAGTTTTTAGATAAATATTGTTATGAAATTTTATATTATGATATTATGAAATTTTAAATTTTCAAGTAATAATAATAAAGTTTTGGAATGATAATGGTTTACAAAATAAGTTTTGTAATGCAACCAATAAATAATTATAATCATATAACACAATTTATTTTTAATTAAGCATATTTATGAATTCAAAATATTTGTTAGTTAATTAATTATTGACAACTAGAAGAAATAATTTGTGGCTTGCTACTTAAATATTTATATCAATGAAATAAGAAGGAAAAAAATGTGTATTAATAAAAGAAATTCCATGTCTGTTTCAATTTTTTTTCTTTTTTAAATATGTTGAACATATTAAAAGGAAAAAATATTTTTTGATGATCTAAATCAGACAAAAAATAAAATTATAAAATTCCTAAGAAAAATTAACATGAACGCTAGCATTCATTCTAGAATTACATATTAGGCAACTCCAAACTATAGATCCACACAGTGTATAAAGGCACAGATGTCGGCACAACAACAACATCACTATTGATTCTCTCTCCTCAAACTTCTTACACATCCTTTCTCCGCCTGTAATCAACGATGTTGCTATCCTATTGTCTCTGCTAACACTGCTAACATGCACTGTTCTTCGTTAATGCTTTCGCAACTTGACATTGCATCATCTGCCACTGCATCATATCACAAACAGTTGACTGGTAAAAGGGTAAGAGAGGTTTCACCATTACTAAAGGAAGAGGCAGAAAAGAATCCATATGGGAATTGTATAAATCAATGTTTAACAAATTTGGTTTGATGATTTCACTATAGAAAGAATGAAGCTTTCAGGGTCGTGGAGGAGGAAGAACATTGCGCCAAGCATCGAGGAGCAACCGGTGGCGACAAGCTGGGTTCGATGAACGGTGATGGAAGTTGACGGAATTAGGAGAGAGAAGACAACTATTACGATAGTGAGGAAACTGGAAGAAGGGCGAAAAGTGATGGGAGGGGTATCGTGGTAGTTAGTTTTCTTTCTCTCCAATACTGTATTCTCTTTCTACGAAGAAGTCAGAAAATTTGGCTTATGATAAAAGTAGAATATCTCCATCTCAATTAACTTTTCCTTCATGGAGAAAGTTGATCTGAACACCTAATGGTTATGCAAAAGGCCTTTATTTTTTAAAAGAATACCTTTTGTCTAGTGAAAATGAGATCCGAATAGGGCCATACTTTAAGAAAATGCTCTTTCCTATTAGGGATCAAGACCAAAATGCGAGGCTAGGTTTGAGAGTCATTTTCGTATATCAAGTTTGAGGTTAGGACCAGGCACAAAGTTAGGGCAAGGACAAGTTTGATAATAGGGAATGGGAACAGGGGTTGGGATAGAGTTTAGGTCCAAAAGTCGTGATTAAGCTTAGATTCAAAGTAAAAAGCAATAACAAAAGCAACTAGGGGTTCAAGGCTCAAAATTGATAGAGTGAAAAGTGACTTCCGATTTTCGAAAGCAATAATCATTTTTCACTTCAAGGATTGCTACTTAGTGAAAAAATTGTAGTCATTTACTTAGAGCGCGTTTGGTTTCGCTTCTGTGGGGGAAAAAGCTGCTTTTAAAAAAATGCCTATCAGTAACTTGGCCGTTGGATAATATTTTCGAAAAAAGTGCCTTTTTTTAAGAAAAATGATATATCTACTTTTCCAAGAAGCTAAAAATCATAACTCTTGAAAAGAAAAAAAAAACAGCTCCAATATAAGGAAAAGAAATTTTTTTAGACCAATCTACCCTTAATCAAAAATGAAAATTCCTATTAACCCAAAACCCTTTGCTTCCACTTCACCGTTGTAGTATCAGCCATGGCGTCGTCTTGGCTTCACCTCCGCTTACTCATAAAACCCTCTCCAGTCTCCATTACTCGTTCTTGGCGAGCTCTGCAATATTTACTCTAACATTAGCCGTTTCCATGTTTCAAGAGTACTTGAGATCGAGCCCTAAGGTAAGGCTAATAGCTCCAATAATCTCAGAGGTGAAATACTTGGTTCTTAGAAAGTCTAAACCCTCAGAAATTGTCTCGTTCATGCTTGGTGGATGAGAGAAGGGGAGAGGTAGCGGTGGGGGAGAGGGGAGTGGGAAGACGACCTTTAGGATTTTTCTTATAATTTAATTTTTATTTGTAAAATTAAAATATTTTGATTTTAATTTTATTAAAAATTTAATTTTTAAAATTTGTAATAAAATATTTTTTTTATCCAAACACAAATTAAAAAAATACTTATGCATGCCCTTTTTAGTAAATTTACTTGTATAAAAGTATTTTTGCATTTTTGCATCAAAATACCATACATATACTTTTTCAGTAAAATCACTTCTGCATAACTACATATAAATGCCAAATACCTACTTTTTTTTAAAAAAAAATCACTTTTAGTTGAAGCACCTACTAAAATGTACAAACACATCCAAACGGACCCTCATAAGCTAATATCGAATCGCCTGTTGTGCCTCGAGAATGGTTGTGATCTTAAACAAAGAATGTCTTATTGATTAGTATTTTGGTCTTCGTAGTTTTCATATATTTATTTATGAAACAATCATATTATCTAATAAAAAATCCATTAACTATTGGCCTAAATTGGACAATATTAACTAATAAACATATCAAAAGCAATCAATTTAGGCAATTTTAACCCATTTTTGTAACAAATTTTATTAATTAAATTGGTCAAACTATACCATGGACCATCTTCCAGTACCAACCAATCCATTTCAATTCTATATATATATATATATATATATATATATACACACACACACACACACACACACAAATTAGACACATAACCGTTTAGTATTATAACTCAGGTGGAAAGTGAATAAATTACAGCAGCATATTTCATTCAATGTTTGTATATATATACATAAGTTGCCTGACTGTATAGGGATATAGACGTGCTATAGTGTGAGAGTATTTGAATTCAAGCTACAAGTGTGAGGTGGACTTATTCTTCATTACATCCCTCCTCAAGATGACTCTCGGGTGGAGAGGCCAATCTTGGTAATAACTAAATGAAATTGAGCACAAGATAAAGGCTTGGTTAGAGGATCAACAACTTATCTGCAGCTGATATATGAGCAACACGTAGCACACCACATTGAACTTGATATCTGATGAAGTGATAATTTATAGCTATGTGTTTCATTCTAGAGTGAAACACTGGGTTTGAACATAAGTTGGTGGCACCAACATTATCATAGTAAATAACTGGAGACTGAGGTAATTAGACACCAAGCTCACTCAGAAGAGGTAACCCAGGTGAGTTCAGCTATTGTTGCAACAACAAACCGGTATTCTGTTTCTATAGAAAAGCAGGCAATGGTACGTTATTTCTTTGAGCTCCATGAAATTAAATTGCGGCCAAGTTAGTTGACATTGGCGCTTGCTGAAGAGTAGTAATCTTTATTCCCTGCCTAGTCTACATTTGAGAATGCATAGAAGCTGATTACGATGCAAAAGAATTCCAAAATTTGTTAAATCACAAAGATTTTTAAGTAACCATTTTACCATGGACCAATGATCTGAGGTAGGTTAATGCATAAATTGAGACAACCGGTTGACTGTGAAGGCAATGTTAGGGCATGTGATAAGGAGGTACTATAAGCTTCTAACAACCATTTGATATTCAGTAGGGTCTAACAGAGGGGAACCCGATTGAAGTGGAAGGGGAAGGTTGGTATGGAGAAGTGTTAGGATGGGTTTAGCCTTTAACATTTTGGTTTTCTTAAGGAGGTCAAGAGTATAACAGCGTTGGGAGATAAGGATTCTAGTACGAGTGGAAAGGACTTCCACACCGAGGAAGTAGAATAACGAACCAAGGTCCTTGAGGGAGAATTTTTGGGAGATCTGGGTGATGAAACATTGAAGTAGGGCATCATTGTTACTAACTATGTCGTCAACGTATATGAGTAAGTAAAGAGTATGATCACCAGTGTTGAGGATAAACAAAGAGGTGTCTGCATGTGAATTCTTGAACCTTGAAGCAATGAAAAATTTCCTATGTTCATGATACCAAGCTCATGGAGTTTTGTAAAGTTTGCAAATGTGGTGAGGATGATCTGGGTCTATGAAACCAGGGGATTGATGCATGTAAACTTCTTTAGATAGATGACCTTGCAAAACAACGTTATTGATATCAATGTGTCGCAGTGACAATTCCCTGGTGATTGCAAGGTTGAACACAATGTGCACAATAGAAGCTTTTACAACTAGAATGTAAGTGTCATAGTAATCGATGCTGGGGCATTGGTGGAATCCCTTGGCCACCAAACATGCTTTGCACCTGTCCACAAAGCCATCATAATTGTGTTTAATGCAAAAAACCCATTTACAGTCAATAATATTAGGTATGTGAGAGAGAGAGACAAGTTACTAGGTACCGTTCTTAATGAGAGCATTATACTTGTTAGTCATTTCCTGACGCTAGTGTGAGAGTTTGAGAGATTGGTTATGGGTAGTGAGCTCGAGATCATTGTGGGTACTAAGCTAGTTAGATAAATTAAGCTTTTGAATAGGCTTGTGTATGTTGTTTTTAGCTTGGGTTATCATGGTATAGGTAAGAGTAACTAGTGTTAGGTGAGAAATGCTGAGGGGCTCGAGCAGTGGATGAGTGGTTTGGGAAGTGTTGGAAGATGGTACTAAATGAAGGCTAGGATGAAATAAGAGGGAGAATTGGTGGTGAAGGCTTTGGTAAGGTGACAAGGAAGCTTTAAGGTGGGGAGGAAGGAGCTTGTGATAAGAGGGGTGGATGGGAACATAAGGTAAAACGTGAAATGATAAAGGGTGGGGGAATCCAGGTTGATGAAGTATCAGGTTGTGATGGAGAAGAGTGATGTGTAGAAGTGGAATATGGGAAAACAAACTAAATGAATTTAACATGTCGAGAGAAGTAAATTTTGTGGGTAGAAGTATGATAACAAATGTAGGCACTTTGAGATAAAGATTAACTGAGAAAAGCGGAAGGAAAGGAACGTGAGTCAAGTTTATGGGATGAGTATGGCCGAAGCCAAGAGTAACATAAACATTCGAATGTTTTGAGTTTTGAGTAGCTAGGAAGAACCAGATATGGATTCATATAGAGAGGAGAGGTGTAGTGTGCATGTGGACATCCTATTGATTAAGTAACCTACAGTGGCAAAGGCTTGGGGCCAAAAGAAGGGTGGGAGATTTGCATGGTGAAGTAAAGTTAATCCAATTTCAACGATATGATGTCCTTTTGACTAACCGTTGTGTTCAATGGTATAAGGTGTGGTAGTTAAATGTGAGATTCCATTTGTTGTAAGGTAGGTGGTAAAGGTTTGGTATGCACCCTTATTGTCTGAGTATAAAGTCCCAATTTTAGTTTGAAAATGATTTTCAACCATTGCCTTAAACCGGATGAAAACATCTTTAACATCATATTTATGTTTAAGCAAGTATAACCAAATATATTTTATGTAATGATCGACAAAAATAATATAATACTTAAAGTGATCATGAGAAAGAACAGGAGAGGTCCATACATCAGAGAAAATTATCTCAAGTGGTTTAGATGATGAGAGGGAAGAAGTGAAGAATAGTAACTTATGACTTTTATTACAATGGCAGGAATTGCAAACAAAATCAGAAGAATTTGAAACATCTAGATTATAGTGGCTGATGATGTGTATTGGATGATGATGTGTATTTTGAATTCATAATTGACAATTCTAATATTATTGAGCTAAATGTTCATTGAATTTTTAGTAGGATCCCAAGAGAAAAATGATGGGACAATAAAAAATAAAGAGATACGTACAAAAATGTTAAAATAAATATATAATTTAACAAAAATTTGGAGGAGGGGACCAGAGCCCATGCCTACCCTCCCCTCCATCCCTCCTTGCACAATCTTGTTCATGTAGATTGGATTTAAATTGTATCATATGAGGTTTCTACACCATTATGCATGGAAATTCTCGAGAAATAACAAAAGAGTTTATTTGATGAATTTCTTAATTTTGATGTGGATGATTTGTTTTAATTAGACTGAGACAATAGATTAATTGTAGTATGCGCAAAATGAACTAAACATCATATGACTGTGATACTCACAGAAGTTAATGATAACGTGTATCATTATTGTCCCCTACATTTAAAATCTTTGTTTCAAAGGAATATACTTGAGGGTGCATCCTATCCTATTTTGGAATATTCTATACTAAGAATACTTCAAAGTAGGTTTTTAAGTTTTTAAATTTTAAATTTTTTTATAATTTTTATTTTAAGAAATAAGTTAAAAAAATCAAAAAATCAAAAAATAAAATATTTTTACTTTTACTTTTTTTCTATTTTATTTTTTAAATTATTGTGTTATGAAATTTTTTAATTTTTAAAATTCTTTAAAATCATTTCTTAAAATAAAAATTATAAAAAAAATTATAATTTAAAAATTTTAAAACCTACTACTGAGTATTACTACTCAGGAGTAGGGTAGAAAATCTCAAACTTAGACACCGTTATCTCATAACAACTTTAACTTATCATTTAAGAGTATTAATTAGTTTAAGTGGCACATTTTGTAGCACTAAGTGCTAAATAACTTCAACGTTGCGGGTTTAACCCTCCACTCTTTCTCTATTCTATTGGCAACAAAAAAAAAACTTAAACTCATCCATTAATATATGTCGTTTATATTTATTATTCTCTTTTGCTTTATGTGGATAAAGAATGATTAATGCCAAGTTAGTAGGGAGGCCTTTGATACCTTAAATATCACGATATTTTAAATATTATGATATAGAATATCAATGTATAAAATATTCTCATATTTAAGATTCTCATATTTTGTACGAACATTGAAAATCATAAAAAAAATGATACAATTGACATTTTATAAAAATTAGAAAATTTAAAAGTGGTGCAATGTGAGATCCCATAATTATTTGATTATATGAGATACTACCTAAAATTGTGTCATTCCATCATACTTTGGTATCCTAGAGGACATAATACATCTTAGATGATAGTGTACTAACAAAGGCATTTTGGATACCTGGTGTTATCCAAGATATCAAGATTAAGATGATAGCATAATTAATGACTCATAGGTGTGATCCAGTGACAAAGAATTCATGGATATGTAAACAAAAATAAAGGAGGAATTGTGGGGAGTATAACAACCATTTCAAGCATATTGGATAAGTCTATGCAAAGTGTAAAATCCTCAGGGTGCTATTACAACAGGTAGTTTTGATTCTTCAGTTCTAGAATATGCAGTCTTGTTCAAATCTTAATTAAACATCCGCTGTGTTAGAGAACACAAATCATTCCTTGATCACCTCCTCCTCACAATTTAAAATGTTAAGATTATTGTTTCATAATTTTGTTTCCTGTGCTTCTAGATGCAGTGCATTTTAAAACAATGACTCATGAAATCTTCTATTATCTTATCATGTCTCAGAATCTCTATTTTGAGGCACGTGAGAAGAGTACAGTCTCTCATAAGGCACAATTATGAAATATAGTACATTGGCATCTGAATTAAATGAACTCTCGTTTCTTGATAATTACTTTCATGACCTATATTTTAGAACAATGCCTCATGAGGCATCATATGAATCATCGTCTTGAGGCACCAAAGGGTATATATACAGTCCCTCATGAGATATGGTTTTAGAATATGATACTTTAAATGCATATAAATGAAATTAACGCTTGTTTCTTGATAATTACTATCACTGTATTTCATAATGAATCCCATGAGACATCATATTCTTCTATGGTGTCCTAGAATCACTATTATGAGGTGCTAGAGGGTATACAATCCCTCATGAAATATTGTTCAGGAATGCGATACTTTCAAAGACATTTCAATAAAACTAACTCTTGTTTTTTGATAATTACTACCACAAAGGCTATGCAATTCCAACCAACATTTTGCAAAAGATTCTTAGCTTTATGGTGGCTGCAGGCTCCACTCCTCAAGATCAAGCACCCCACCCCATGTGTTGAAGGTCCCCCATTTCCTTTTGTTTGATACTTGGGAGTCCCTTTGTCTTGGCTGGCTCCCGTTTCTTTCATTCCCACTAAGGCATTTTTGTTTTTAAATCCTTCATTCTCTTCTCTTTCGGCCCCCATTGAGGACCCTTATGTTACAAAGAGTACCAAAACCCATGTGAGAGTCAGTCACTGCTTGGCCATATAGAGAATGAAGCTCAAGTCCTTGTGGGGCTACTTTTGCAAATTTTATTCCCAAATTGTACACAAACGGTTAAGAAGATTGTATATGAATTTGATCCCAAAAAAAAGTTTAAGCAAAACTACTTAAAATTAGATACAGCTATTTCAACAATTTAGACAATTTATGAATAAAGTTTGTGTAAATAACTAAATACTAAAAAAATGATGCTCTTTTTGCATGTTACCCCCTCGTGGGAATATGTCATTGCAATTGGTACGAAAACAAAACCATTGACAAGTACCAGACAATTAGCTTGTGATATGAGGCCATTAGCGAAGTTTTGGTACCTTCTCTTTCCTTCACCGGTGCCCCATTTTTCTAAGTAAACCTAGAAGAGAACATGGACTTTTATATTTGCATGGAATCTTTGGGTTCTAATCTTATCTCTTTTTGCACCTTGATGAACTTGACATCTTTCTTGATGTTGACAACAGAAGTCCAACATAAATCTAAGAGTAATACTTATCTTAGATAAATAGTATCTCATAATGTTTTACAAAATTATTTATGTGAGGGAAGCATTTTATTAATGCTGATAGGACATACCTGAAATGTTCTCCTTACATAAACAATTTTACGCAATACTGTGAGGTACTATTTATCTGAGAGGAACGAATGTAGTCAACTAATCATAATTAAAAAAAAAATTAATGCTATATTTACAAAATTTTATCTTACAAACACTCAAATAAGTCATTTTCTATCTCTCTTTCTAATCTCTCTTTAGAGAGAGAAGAAAAAAAACTCACTATTTTGAGTCTTTAAGAATAAGTTAGAGATATTAAAGTTTGTAAATATAGAATTACTCTAAAAAAAAGTGACAACAACAATCGCCATCTTTTATAAAGATTCATATCTTTAAAATTTGTTAGGTTCAAATCTTAAGTCAACACTTAGAAAATTTTATTTTTTTAACTGCAACTGAATCATCTTGGAATGGAAAGAAAAATATTAGGTTAATCATCAGATCTTGTATTCTTAAGCATAATATTTCAAAAAAATTTCAAGAAAGATTAATATATTTGCATAATTATTAGTCATGATTGCTAGCATGTGTAATTCTCTTAAAATTTTTGGGTTTAACATTCTTATCTCTGACGCTTATAATAGGTGCTGTCTCTCTTGCTTAATGCAATTAAGAAAAATTATATTGAAATAAAGTTACATTCTTAACTAACATCTATAGCTTTTGATCATACTAAAAGCTTGATCCAACAATAATCACTTAAATTATATTTGAATGAGCGAAGAATCTCACATGCTCTAGTTGACTTGGAGCCCTAATATGCGTCGGTGCAGGCTCTGTTCAGAGAATGAGGAAAATGGCTCATACAATTTATTATGATCACATGAAGTAGGGTTCTTTCTGGAGGGATGGCCCAAGAAGTTAGGCTAACCTCAACTGAAAATCCCAATTGTCAATCAAATCCAAAGGTACAATAAAACTCTGTCCTTTGCTTTCCTAATTGAGATTTGAAAATCTTAAAAAGTGTGTAGTACAACCTCAATTTTCTTCCAACCAAATGATCAAAAGCTCAACTCCTAATCAAAATGATTGGTTGAAGCCAAGCGGAAAATGATTCCCTATTGGAAATGATATTTCACTTGTGTTTCCCAATTCGAAGGGATTTTGTTTCACTGTTAAGGCCTCATATTTGAGTCTTAACTCTCTGTAGGTGGGTAATTCCTTGGAACTGATAGGATTTTTCCTTTCAGGATATAAGAAATAGGTGGCCACTGAGCTAGAATTTTCGAGTGGTTTTTTATTTTATTTTAAGAAAAGAATCAAAAAATTTTTATAAAAAATTCAAAAAATTCAAAAAAAAAATTAAAACACAATGCTTAACAAAATTAAAAAAACAAAGTGAAAAAATTAAAGAACAAATACAACGAATACAAAAGAAAATAATTAAGAAATATAAGAAATTATGGGGAGGTGTTATTTTCATTGTAAAAAATATAATGTGAAAGGCACTACACAAGAATTTGATGGGCAAGAGCACCTTATAAAAATATAACACCCCAATGATAGCCATAAACAATTATCTTTAAGAAATAAGGATTTTTTTTTTTTGGCACTCATGAGGTACCAAAGCTTTGTCTACTAGGCATAATTATAAAGGGGGACTAAGTTACTATCCTCCATTTTTTATTTTTTATTTTTTATTTTTTTTTATTTTTCAGTTTTTTTAGTTTTTTTTAAATTTTTTTATTTTTTAAAATTAATTAAATATTTTGTATCTCATGTATTTTTTTCAGAATTTTTTAAAATATTTTAAATTTTTTCTTGAATTTTTTTACATTCCTTTTACTTTTCATCCATAATTTTTTTTACTATTTATTTGTAATTTAAAAAATTCTTAAAAAAATACAAAAACATCTTTAAAAATTTTGAAAAAAATTTATGATATAAAAAATATTTAATTAATTTTAAAAAGTAAAAAATTTTAAAAAAAAGCTAAAAAAGCTAAAAATATATATATAACTCTCACAGTAGGCTACTGTAGGGAGTGTCCCCCTAATTATAAATCCTTAGACGAAAAAGTATAAATTTATTTAATAGATTATTGCATTGCCGTGTAGGTAGAGTTTTAGTACTTTACGTGTATCAAAGAATCCCTAAAAATAATATACAAAAATTCTAGAGAAGGGATGTATATATTTTTTAATTTTATAAAAAAATTTCTTGTACTTTTAAAAGAGTATAAATAACTTTGGTGTTTTTTAAAAACTGTATTATAAAGTTGTGCATATGAGATTTTTATTTTTTTAGTATATTTCTTAAAAAAATTTTAAAGTATCAAAAAAGAAAATGAATGATCATTTTAAAATAAAGTATTTCTAAAGACATTTAGAAGAAATTATCTAGTTTTTAAAATTTAGGATGAGTGGCCACTACCAGCAAACTATGTTGCATTAAAATGGATATATTTTTTGGGATAATCTTTTGAGTAAATTATTGTCTAATACTTTTTTTAAAAAAATTTGATGAATTTCATTATTATCTTATAATTATTTCATCTTTAAAACATTATTTAATGGTGGCCCATTATTCATAGAAAAACATGGGGAGCACAAATATTGGTGTTTGTCATATGCATCAACAATAAGACTTTGTCTTCATTACTTAAGTTTAAATCTGAGTATAGAATTTATTTTCTTAAATACACCTTTTAAAATCATTTGAAAAAAATTTATTTTTTATTTTATTTAATAATTAGAGAGAAAATATTACTTTAATCAATATTATAAGGATTAAACTGCTCTAAAAATAAATTAGAGAGGCAATATTTTTCAAACTAAAATTACATGATGAAAAATACTTTCCTAAATAAACTTGATGTTAAATATGCGAAATCTATAAAATATCATGTTCCATATATATTCTATTGGGTCCGGGATGGCCCAAG
Source organism: Ceratonia siliqua (assembly GCA_034509205.1). Classification (NCBI taxonomy): domain Eukaryota; kingdom Viridiplantae; phylum Streptophyta; class Magnoliopsida; order Fabales; family Fabaceae; genus Ceratonia; species Ceratonia siliqua. Next base: position 5,263 of record JASKGM010055302.1, on the reverse strand, counting down.
TTATCTTTTTCACAAACAAGGCCCAAGCAATTCTGTTGCTTGCTTCCAAATAATTGAGCTCCTAAGAAGCCCAAATTTTCTAACTCAAAAGTAAGCCCATTTATGTTATTGACATAAAAAACGAGCCCATTTATGATATTTAACCACTAGTTTGACAATGGGAGGTAGATTTTAACATAAGACTATTGGGAGCTTTAGTCCTTAGATAAAGTTGAGAGATGTGTTGGGCTCTTTTCTTCAATATCGTTTTTTATTTTTAAGTATTATTTTTTTTGGTTAAAAAAGATTTTAATCTTTTTGTAATGTTCAAATATTTTGTGTCTATATTTTTTATGAATACAATATTTATAATAAAAAAAACTAAGTAAAACCAAAGTTCATTTTTTTATTTTTAAAATTTAGACTAAAACAATATTTTTCTTATTGAAAGATGATATTTATCAATTTAATACATACATTTGTTGAAAGATGATATTTGGATTAATTCTTTTAATATTATGTGTGTTTATTTTTCTTATTTCAACGATAAATGATAAGAAAATATATGGACGGATCCAAAAATTGCTTTTTATTTCAGGAAGAGTTGGAAGTTGGAAGTTCGCCCCAAAAAAACCAGTAATTTACATTCTTACCCTCAGCAATGATATTCCAATTAATGTAAGCATAAATTACAATACCAAGGGCTCATAAATACAACACACATGACCAAATCCCTATTGAAACTGCATGACATGTAAATAAACTTTGATGTTTCATTCCTCTATTGACATCCTGATCATGATCATGAGCACAAAAGTTATTATTAATTTTTAAAAAGAACAAAATTAATTTTAAAATTTGATCCATGATCAGGTTTAATGTGCACCCATTCATTTATCATCCCTAAAGAAATGGTTGATGGTCGGCATGATCTCTGGCGGCCGGGTGCGGAGGAACCTCCTCAGGCCATGTTCGGCGTATCTTTTTCCCTCTTCTGTGTTGTCCAACACTCCCTTGGTCCGATCAGCTTTGTTAAGTCTATAGAATTCAAGATTAAATAAAATAAATAATATTTAATTTTTTTTTAAATAAAATCCATATAGAAATTCAAATATTTAATAATAATACCTAACATCAGGGTTTGTGAACAAGTTTCTTGTTAGCTGAAAGACACACATGCTAGTCACAAATGTCATGGCTGCCAATAAAGGGTAGACCTGCATAAATATAGCACTATTAAAAACTTTTTTAAGAAAATTTCTCCATTAAAAGAAACTGAATTTACTAAGGATACTTTATGAGATTCAATATGTTTACGATTTTAATATATCATCTAAGAATTATTTGAGAAATTAAAAAGAAATTTAAATTTCATAAAATATTATTATAAAGGGTAAACTATTTTTACTTTCTATGAAGATTAATAATATAACATTTAATATCTTACTTATGTTTAAAATAATGTTAGGCTCTACAATAAATATATCAATATACATATTTATCCTTAATATTAATATATATTTATAATTTTATAAAAAAAATTAAATGTCATTTCAGAAATAAATAAAAAATATCAAGTGAAATTAGAATTCCTTCAATTTCATTATGAAAATTATTATGTAAATTCTGGAAAGAAAAAGAGATAAAACAAATAAATAAATCCCAAAGTAAATGAGACGAAGTCACTTAATTCCTGTAGATCCAATTCACTTATCTCTTTCTCTTTGAAATTTATTATATAAATTTCAAAAGAAAATAAAGAGAATCTAGATCACTGTTATGTTATTAAACTTTAATAAAAATAAGGATAATTTATCATATTATAAAATACAATGTCTAAAAAAAATATTTTTAAAAGAAAGATATGAACATGAGATTATGAAGTTTGAAGAGCTACCTCTGGTCTCGTCCAACGCCCCATTTGACAATGCTTTCTTTTTGTATACCTTGGGAAGAGAGAAAAGAGGGCTTTGTGTGCTTTTTGGATTTGCAAAAGGTATTCTTCTACAGGCCAAGATTGAGATCTTTTTCTTTCTTTCTTTCTCTCACAATCTGTGATTCTGTGTGCTATTGCATATCAGTATATATAGGAGTTGGGAATTTGGAAGGCTAAGGAGTGGACCTGGCCAGCCTTTACAGTTGGCTGTTTTTAAAAGTAAAGTGCTTGACTTTACCCAAAACCAGGGGCTTTGCCTCATGTTTTTGTATTTCTATTTTGAAACAGATAAGAAGACCCAATAGCATTCTGGGTTTGACCCTCAAACCTTGACTTCAGGGCGACTAGAATGTTCTAGTTGGATTCGGAATAAATTAAAGGGTATATTAAATTATTACCTTAATACTCAATGAAATAAATTAGGTGACTTAATGAATTAATTATTATCACATATAAATTTAAATAGATCTTACACATAATTTGGCATTTATTAATTGATTAGGTTTATGAATATTCCTCATGCAAGAAAAATTTATACTCTATACTTTTTTTTAAATAATATTTTGTTCTTTTATAAAAGTATAAAAATATTAGTTTATTCTTGATGATAATATGTTAATAATTGAGAAATAAAAATAAATTAATATCTTCACATATTTATAAAAAAGATGAATATTATTTTATAAATAAAAAATATTAATTATTATATTACCAAATCTCAAGATAAAAAATGATAATTTACCAATGAATAGATTCTAGACCACAACATAAATTAATAATTAGGACAAAATTATCTTTGTTTTGGTGGAATAAATTTATTTCTGTGGATTATGAAGGATAATTAATTTCCTTTGAAATTTAATAATATAATATTTAGTATTTTTATATTTTGAAATGACATTCAAATTTTTTTATAAAAATGTGAAAATACTAAAATTCTTAATATTATTATAATAAATAAATGAGAAATAAAGATAAAGTAATATATACACACATTTATAAAAAAAAAAACCCAACTGTCATTTAGAAAAAAAGATCTTGTGTATTAAACCGTGACAATAATTTGTGTCTAGATGAATGAATTCTAGAGCACAAGAAGAGTATTAGTGATTAGGACAAAAGGAAACTACTATAGAAATTTCTTTGTTTTGAGGGAAGGAATTTATCTAATTCTATGGATCATGATGCCTATTTTGTTTAGGCATCTTTCCTGATTTTCCAACGGTTCCTTCCAAGATGGGCCAGATGGCAAAGGATAATGACAATATCAAATCCAAATTTCATTATTATATATATGTACTCAAATAAGTATATGATTGCTTACTAAATTATTAAGGATAATTAAGATCAAATCAAAATCTTGGTATTTTGAATCGATTTTAAAATACGATACTTTTGATATACTTAAAAATAATTTTCTCTTAATAACAAAATAACATATAATATTAATGTATTATATATGATATTAAAATAATTCATATAATATAATGTAAATATACTAACTTAAAAATATACTTGAACTTATTTAAGTTTGAACTCAACTCCTTTTGGGCCATTTACCTTTAGGTTATTTTGAAAACAGTTTCATTGCAATTTTTTTAAATTATTGGATAAATTAATTTTTAGTTTATTTTTTATGTTAGAAATTTTATCACATTTAAATAATTATTTTAATTTTAAAAAATATCTGATAGAATTTTAAATGAATATTTTCATCAAAACAATTTAAAATTTACTACAAAACTACCCTTCTTAAAAATAAAAAATAAATGTTTTTTAAAATTTATTGACAAGAAATTCTTTCGTTAAAACTAAATAAGCTTTTGGACAGAATTTTTTCACTAATGTTTTAAACTTTTTTATAAAAAAATTCGTGGCAAAAAATTAAAATTGAGTATTAGAGAATTGCAAATTTTGATTTAAATATTTTATCACTAATATTTAATTTCATAAATAATCAGTATTGAGTAAAACAATGCAATTTGGGACGGAATATTAAAATGTTGCTATAGAAAAACGAATTTTGTTGTAATGTATAGTAATCCTTAATTAGCGCCCCTATGGTCCAGCTTCTACAGGGTAAGCTACTTAATTTAAATAAAAAAAAAAACAAAAGTGGGTCTATCACTGTTTGGATGTAGCTTTTAATTTTTAATACTTTTGTATAATTACACTCAAATTTGAAATATATGTTTTTTTATAATTTAATATTTTTATTTGAAACACCTGTTAAAATACATAAACTTATTTAAATGAGCCGTGTTGGATAAAGAAGAATCCTGAAAAATAACAAGAAACCAATCAAAATTTAAGAAAAAGTTTTACATAGACTTTTTTTTTATTTTTTTATACAATAACAGTATTTTTTTTTTGTAGTTTGTGCATCTAGTCAAACTAAGTCCCTCAAAAATTTTGAGGAAAAATTATTAGGTAAACATATTTTTCTTTCTTTATATGGTAAGGGTATCTTTGAACTAACGCCAAGTGAGACTAAGTTCTTCCTTGAGGAATCTTAAGCATATACCCTTTACATAGGCATAGTGTATTTAAAAAAAATAAATTCTTTTAAGTATTACCCCTAAAGTTTATCACAAGTAATCAAGGTAAGGAGCACATATCCTTAATTATTATTATTGCTGTCAAGGTGGGTTAACCTACCCCGACCTGCCTCAACCTGCCTTTAGGCGAGGCAGATTGGCCTGCCAAGGGGCAGGGCAAGGTGCCAACTAGAATTGTCAAAAGGGTCGAGCCGAGTTGATCCATTCTGAACTCGCTTTAGCTTGCCCTCTAGACGGAGCGGGCAGCCCATCAAACTATCAGGATAAATGCCCTCTAGACGGAGCAGGCAGCCCATCAAACTATCAGGATAAAGACCATCTACATCTTTCTCACATATCCCCAATTAGAAGTCACTGGACTAGGGGTAAAACTTTTAAAGGTATGACCCAAGGTAGCTGGGTTTGAATCCCACCAAGTGCATTCTTTTAATTATTTTGTGCACATTCCAACTTCCTTCACTACATGTTCCTTCACTTCCTTTCATTCCTTCTAATCATTCCATTCTGTCACGCCGCAATTTAGGACACATGACTGGCGTAGGGAATTACCTTTCAGGTAATTACCTACCAGCCTAAAATACCAATGCAGATAATATTCTTGAAATTCATTTATAAATAAATAATGAATCTAAAACACACTTTCCTAAAATAAATTCTAAGTCCATAATTTATTAGAAATTTCGGCAGAGTCTCCCCTGAAATATGGACTATCACAGGGTACAAATCTGCAAAACAATAAGGTGGACATGCCCACCATAATCCAGAAGCCTCAGTGGCTTAACAGAAAAAC
>JASKGM010055291.1:0-18967 GCA_034509205.1 Ceratonia siliqua | reverse complement strand
TGGGGTGCCTAACACCTTCCCCACACGTAATTAGACTCCCGAACCCATTCCTCTGGTTTCAAGGGCCAGTTTTCATTTATTTTTAAGGATCCCAATTATCCTTCTAATTAATTGGTGACGACTCCAAATTTTCTCTGCGTTTTCCCTCACGCACTCAAAGTCATAAAATGACGGTTTTTCACCGGCCGTCACGTTGTGACATTGACCATGAGGTTTTCAGCATCAGGGGTAATGTGATGCGTGGCTCCTGAATCAGAGAACCAACCTTGAGCTAGAGAAGGTTCAGATGAGATGTTCATGGTGTGGAACTCAGTCAGAGGTTTAAAATTATTGGATGCTTCAGTCAGGTGAGCTTGTGGACCTTGAGACTGAGTGTTTCTAGTTGGTGAATCCTCTTGTGGTGTTCCTTGATACTACTCATTATATCGATAGTAACAATAGAAAGCTAGATGGCCAAGTTTCCCACAAACTTGGCATTGGGGCCTATTTCTCCCCTTGCCCCTGCCTCTACTATTAGAATTATTCCTCCCCCCTCTTGAAGCTGAATTGTTGTAATTTCGGCCTCCAGAATTCTCATTAGAAGGATAAACATTAAATGAATTGTTGTTGTTATTACCTGAGTTGCCACTGTAGTAGTTGTTGCTATAACCATAACTGCTAGAGCTATTGCTGGAATTGTAATTGTTATAATTGCTCTTCTGATAGCCTTGTCAGTTTGATGCACTGCCATGTTAATTGCTGCTATATCAAGAGTTTTTGAATGTCTTTCAAATTTGCTTTCTTGGATTAGGAGTAAGGTTTCAATTTTCTCCACAGTGCATGACTCACCCCCTGCTTAGCACTGTTGTAACAAATGGGTCAAATTCTTCATTTAGGCCAGCAAGAATTGCATCTACATGTTCTATTTCAAACACTGGTTGACCTACAGAAACTAATGCATCAACTGTTTTCTTGATCTTGAGAAGGAGTTTTATAACTGTGAGTGAATTCTTCTTGGTATTTTGAAGCTAAAACTTTAACTGCCTGATTCGTGCCTTAGTTTGGGAAGTGAAGAAGGACTCCACCTTATCCCATACATGGTAGGAAGATTCGCAGCCCACCATTCTGGTCAACATATTTTCTGACAATGACGAGAGTAACCAAGATACCAACAGCTGATCTTGCTGCTCCTAATTGAGGAATTCAGGATTGAATTGGTATCTCTCTTCATCTTCTGGTGAGGCAAAACTTGGAGTTGATGCGTGGGGTCCTTCAATGAGCTTTCTGAGTTTGTGTCCTCTGATGACTGCCAAAACTTGTTGCTTCCCTAATAGGTAGTTTTGGTATTCTAATTTGACAGAAACAAGATAAGAGAACGTAACTGGAGGACGTAACCTCATTTACAGTGGATCCATGTCCAGCCATCGAATGCTCTATCTGTAGTCATAAGCTCTAATACCATATTGACATATTGAGATAGGAAGAAGAGAGAAATAGAAATTGAGAAGATGAAGAATATGAATGATAAACTTCAGAAATCTTTTTTTCATGTATTGAATGAGAGCAAGTTCTCTGTATTTATACATCCTTGAAGGCTTAACTGTATAACTGTGTAACTAATGCAAGGCTTAACAGTTTAACCAAATAATAACAGAATGAGTTATTATACCTAACATTCCAAACATGGCCATATTTCATAAGTAGGATTATTATAGATTGAGCTCTAACTTAATTTTGTTAATTTTTAAAATTTCCAAGTTAAAACTAAATATGGGATTATCTTTATTTCTCGGTACCTTATTTTGAGCAAATGTCTCTCTTCAAATAATATTTAACATAAAAGAACCACAATTCAATATGATAATTACATTTATTTAATTGAATATATATATTTAATATTTTTACTTATAATTAAAATTTTAATAAAATGACTAACTTAATAACTATAAAATTTATTTTTTTATTTTTTATTTTTAAATATTTATTCTATTATGATTAATGAGTAATTATAATAAATTTCTTATAATTATATTTATTAAAATGATAGATTGGCACTTGTAAAATTTGGTGCCCATGAACTATTATTTTGGCCTTTTCAAGAAATATATATATATTATCTAATATTATTCTTATAAATAAATTTTTTTATAAACAGTATATTTTAATCATTCATGTAATTTTTACTCATTTAATTTATTCCAATATTTTTTATTATAATAAAATATAGTTATCAAATTTATAAATTATTATTCAAGAGATGAGAGGAGGATTATTGGAAATTTGGAATGACCTTGCTAGTAGCAAAATAAAGTTGAAAAAGAAAAACAACTCAAAATCAAAATGGTTGTCTAAAGATGAAATAGTGAAGTAAAATATTATTTTCATCCCTGAGTATAAAGTTTTTTAAGAAACGTTTCTCACCTTTCATTTTCGCATCATTTAAGTCCTTCCATTAGGATTCTGTTTAACACACTTATGGAAGTGCTTACGTATCCATGACATGACAACTTAAAATGTCAAGTCAAACCTAAATAATCCATTTCGTCCTTGACTTTTGATTTAGTCCCTCACTATTATGTGTTCTCAATTTCGTCCTTAACTTTTGTGCAGGTTTTCAATTTGTCCCTGACTTATGTGTGTTCTTAATTTAGCCTATGAATTTTGTGCATGTTCTTAGTTTTGTCCTTGACTTTTGTGCACATTCTTAGTTTAGTTCTTTTAGCATGTTATTAGTTTAGCCCTTGAGTACAAGACTCATATATGTTTATTTATCTTATAGAAATGGCTTCACTGGTTTGGTTGTTTCAAGAAGAATTCAATATTTTAACAAATACAATATGTTATGGGTCCTTTATAATAATAAAAAAAATAATGACAATAATAATAGTCAATCCAAAATAATAAATCGTATTTATAAAAAATAATATCTATTACCATAACAATTTTATATTGTATCTAAGTGTAACATTTTCATATTACATAAAAAATATCAAAATAATTCATCGACTATAGCATAAACTTCTTAAACAAACAGTAACATATACTATCATACTACATTGTTCACAATTTTGACACACATAATAGTAATGGATATCCAAATCCTATTCCTCTTCAGCAGCTTGCCCATTTCTCGTTGCAATAGGTTGTTGCTATTGAGTTATATGCATTTCTTGTGATTAAACCAAGGAAAGAATAAGTTACTAATTTAATTGTTAGCGGGGTTACATAGAAAGCAAAATTAAATATTAACAATTCAGCCTTAACCACATTAATTGCAGCGCCATCATGCGCAATACCAACAGAATACCATCATGTGTAACACCATCATCAAATGTATTGTCTTTATATTTCTTCATATTCTACAAAGTTAAATAGGTCAAGGGTTTTGATAGAGGTAATAAATAGCGTGAGGAAGTATATAATTTTTACCTTTCCCTTTATATTTCTTTGATTTGGCGCATTCTTGCAAGCCTTTTATTGTGTTCATCAACACAACACTCAGAGCAAGTCATTACTAGTCTTCTTTTCAACTTATGTGAAGGCTATGCTTATGCATTTTGTTATTGTGAATTATGCCCCTTCTTTCCTACATCTTTCTCTGTTGATCCTTTGTTCTATTACGTTTGGGCTTACTCTTCCTCCTTTTTACCAATGATAGCTGAATAGCATCAAGACTAGTTACTAGCCATAGATTACGACCATTAATATCATTAATAAAGTGTGCATATGTGATTTCAAACAAATATGTAATTAATCATGGATGAACATACTTTTTAGGATCATCATGTTTCCGCAGTATAGCTGCAACAACTTGAACACAAGGGATTCAACATAGCAAAAAAGTTGTACATAAAAAATTTTCAAGTTAGGGTCTCATTTGGTATTTCAAGTTGCTATGTCATGGACATGTAAGCACTTTAATTAGTGTGCTAAATAAAATGACTTAAATGATTTGAAAATGAAAGGTGTTGGACCTTTTTGAGAAGGCTTTACACTTAGAGACTAAATTGAGAACGTTCTTAAAAAGGAGGGATGAAAATAATATTTTACTCCTAAGAATGTGTACAAAAATCAGGGACAAAGCTTAGAAACTGCACAAAAGTTAGGAATAAAACTTAGAATCTGTATAAAAATTAGGGATGAAATTAAGAACACATAAAAATTAAGAACTAAATTAAGAATACACATAAAAATCAACGACAAAATAAATTCTTTATGTCTAACTTGATATTTTAAGTTATCATGTTATATACACGTAATTACTTTTATTACTGTGCAAAAATAAAAGTATGAAACTTTTTTAGAATGCTTTAAATTCAAAGAGAACGCTAAGTGAGGAAGAAAAGAGGATTTTACTTAATATTGGTTAAACGGCACGTTTAAGCGAAGGTGTGTTCTCGTTCTAGGGTCTTTTTCCAGCTGGGGAAGAGTCTGTGTTCGCGTATGTGCAATCTGCCAATCTCATCGTCTACAAGGAAGGAATTCCGAATTCAGGCGAATCTCAGCTATGACAGGTATTCACAAATTTCACCAATATATGCTTCATTTACTAAGTGATGAACTTTGAAACTTTATTGTATTTGTTTTGGTTACATGTTGATCTTTGAGCTTGGTTTTCTTCAGAAATTTTTTCGTTGCATTTATGTTGCTTGAATTTTTCACTACTACGCAATTCTTCGTCATTTTCTGAGGATATTTGTAAAGTATCAAATGGGTTTTGTTCATAATTATATTTGATTACAGCTTCAAGTAACTTCGGGGAATAATGGGTACTAAGTTGCTGCTTAATGGACTTTATTGCTCTTTATCATAATTCCTACTGAGAGACTGAAAAATACCGATAGTATTACAAGAACGGCATTACTAGAAATGACAGAAAGACGTGAGCTAAACCCTTATGTTAACATAAGCAAAATTGCTCTCTGCTGTTTTAGCTTGACATTTTTGCTTCATCAACTACCAAATGCACTCTAAACGATTTTTTTAGGGCAAAACGTCATCTGATCTAGCAAGAGACCCACTTTGCACCTCTTGACTAACCACACTATTTGCATTTATGGTTCTAGTATTCATTGTCTAAAGGTGTTTATTTTAGCTTGACGGTAAAGTGGATATGATTGTTTGCATTGAGGGTGTCAAAATTAAAGGAGGAAAGTTGTGAAGTATGTAGTTGATAGGATGATTGATATACTTGCGTACTACATTATGGATGTATTGGAGTTCACCGCCCCCCCTCCCCCCCTCTCTCTACACTAAAATTGACCATATACATTACAGATTATGCACAGGAACAAGATATGGAAATTGAAGCATTGGAAGCTATACTTATGGAAGATTTTAAAGGTATGCGGTATTCTTCCATTAAGCAGAATTTTATATTTTTTTATCTGTCAATTTACTTTTCCTCATTATTTCCTCTTGGGAAAAGGCATGATTTTCTCTTTGACATTTCATGGTAGAAATACACTCTGGTGAAAGTGGTTTAAGTACTTCCAATCGGTGTTTTCAAATAAAAGTATCTGCACAGGTAAATACTCCCCCTTCTTTTAATTTGATATTTGAGATATAGTATTGCAGTCTTTGACAAATAGAGCAGAAGCTTTTATTCCCTTTTTTGTTTAGTAAAATTGTTCCTTTACTGGGAATGAGAGAACAAAACATTTTCCTGTGGTTTGTGGTGTTCTTAGAACTCATTGAGAACATTTGGAATTATATTACTTCTTTCTTTTGGTAGAAAGCAATTTTTTGTGCACAGTTTATCAGAATTTCAGCCTTAGTAGGTTTAAAAGTTAGGATATCTTTCTCATTAACTACATTACCCTTATATGTAATCTATTTGTTATAAGCTGTACAGGATGATGAGGCAGACGAGTCAATGACAAATCCAGGTTCTTTTCTTCCCCTCTGAGATGTTATTCACTTTTTCATTTTGGACTTTGATATTGTCAAACATACCTCACTCTAGAGTTTTGAATATTTCTTGGATTTCTTTCTAAGAAGATATGGTCACAATTTATTTGAGTCAAATTTATCTTTATGGGTTTTCACTTTTGGACTTTGTTTACTATCTTTTCCACATAGGATATTCTGTTTCCAAATGTACAAATATAAGCTTGAAATTTCTATTGCAGCTCAACTGGGTTTGATCTTCTCACACACAGAAAAATATCCAGATGAACCTCCACTTCTGAATGTGAAGAGGTCAGTCTTGCTGAGTGTCATTGTCATTGTGCCAAATGCTTCATGAATCACGACTCTTATTATCTAGGATTGTCTGTCTGTCCAAGTCAGTATGAAGCACAGTTCTTATGCGTGTGTTTTTTGTATTCATTATAGATCAACATTAAGATGCATTTGCAATTTCTTCTCTACTTTTCAGTTTGCAAGGAATATCTACTGAAGATTTGAGGATCTTGAAAGAGAAGCTTCAACAAGAGGTGGTCTTTTTTTTCATGCAGTTATGCTTATGCAGTTTACTGTTTGAATTGAACTCATCAAGTTTTTGTGCTATAGTTGTACTGATTATTATCCAGATCGAGAGATTCTTAATAACTACACTCTGAGTTAATTTTTTAATTTTTTTTTCAGTTTTAATGGATGCATTTCCTTCTTAGTTCTTATACAATTGCTGATGTTTTAGAACTCAAAATCTGTTCTCTTGTGAAAATTGTGACGCAATACTTTTGTTCCATAGGCATCTGAAAATCTTGGTATGGCCATGATCTACACACTAGTTACCTCAGCTAAAGAGTGGTTAGCTGACCAGTTTGGTCAAGACACCAGTAATGGAGATGCTGAAGCTGAAGAGGCAGCCAAAGATGATGTAAGACTGTCTCTTCTACCTTATGATCTTCCTTTTAACTTTTTCTACATGTCAAGTTTTAATATAGATTTCTTTTCTGAGCGTCTTTTAGTGAGTTATGCCGGCAAGGTTGCTAAGACTGAATGTTACATCATGTCTATAGCATTTGGATCTCGACCACTTCTAGATTTTATGTGGTGAAAATTTATTTATTCAAAATAAAATTAAGCATTTTAGCTAAGATATTTACGTATGTTTATGCAATGTAATTTTGATACCAAGTTTAGTGCTAGCATTTTTCTTCACCACAAAGGGTCTTAGCAGAGACCATTAAGTGAGATCTGGGGACTAGGTGCTCATGTATAGAAGGAACAATGTGTGACTTTGTGTCAAGGGAGAGGGATTAAGCTTATAAATCTTGGGCAGCATGTAGGAGTAAAAATTAAGTAATCAGAATACAAATATAATGAATTGGAGTAATATGAGCAAAGCCTAATATATCCTGTATGGATTGTACAAAATTTAAGAAAATGGAAAAGGACCTGAAGTGACTTATTGCTGATAAAAGAAATGTGTGCATGTTTTTTAAAAAATGGTGAACCCATCAGAAAAGTTTCCCCATTACTATATACATGGTAAATTAGCATGTGGAGTTATGGACTGTGCATTCATTTGTATATATTATTACTTGGTGTTTTCTATGTTTTGAAGGACAATCCTTTGTTCTTGAATCTCTATGTTTATAGTTAGGTAGTAGTTGCAGTGGTTTGTTTGTCTTTTCATATTCTTACCTTGATTTCAATTTAACATCAAGATGTATTTTTCTTGTCTAATTTCATGCATTTACCTGTAATATATGTTGAAACTTGAAAGAGTTGCTTGATGCATTTTTATTTGTTCACCTTTCTTAGATAGTGGTACCACATGGGGAACCAGTTACTGTTGACACATTTATGGCATGGAGAGAAAGGTTTGAAGCTGAACTGGCACTGGAACGAGCCAAGTAAGCCCTTTATAGTTGGACATAGATTTCTAAATCTCCTTATATCTGCAGTTTTTGTAACTTTGAAGGCCTTCTAGGTGATCTGTGATTGAATTGCTGTACATGCATACATAAACTAATAACTCAAATGGTTGCTAAGGTGCTGTTATGCATCAGAGCATTTACATTAAGTACTTTCCAATTACTACTTCATGGACTGCTTATATATTAGTATGCCCTGTGAAAAATATAGCATGCCTCTGTCACATAAATTGGAGAATGGTAATTTAACTCTAGAGAGGTTGCTGTAGTTGATGAATCTTCTCTGTGTGTGACCTTTCAAGTGCCTTCTCTACATTGTAAAGAGGGTTTTTGTTTTTCGTGTTTGGAAGAAGGGGGGGGGGGGGCTTTAAATAGAAAAGAGGGTTATTTTTATGGCAAAAAATTTTTTTAAATTAAGGTTAATGCCAGAGTCTGCAATTGCAGCCCCAAAGGAAAAGAAGCTCTCTGGCAGACAGTTTTTTGAAAGTGGAAGAGCCGCGGCGGTACTTCATTTCCCATACTATAGCTTTCTCTTAAATTGTTGACGTTTTAGATTTGTAACATTTACTCTCAACAAATCTCCAATTCAACCATCCAATTTGCTACTAGCAACTAAACATAGATGAACCCTAATAGTTTTAGTGATTAAATAAAATAAATAAAAGAATTGCTATGAGGAACTAATGCCTTACTGGCTTTTAATATTTTTTATGACCTTGCTGGGTTACCTAATTGCAGGGGAAAATAAGTATCATACGTTGAGAAGAAATTTTGAAGTACTTTAGAATCTTAGATGTTTATTAAAGAAAGATAAGTGAAAGAAAAAAGCAATTAAATGGACGTAAAATTCCTGAAAGGCATGCATTGACATTTTGAAAGACTGAATCTGTTTGATTTCATAATTTCTCATTACATTAGGCAATTAAGTCTAGAACCTAATGATTATGACCAACTATAATTAATCTAATCATAATTAAAAGAAGAAAATGTAAAGAAATGGGGACGTAGTAGTGTTTTCCGTGGTGCCTCCAAAATGAGAGATCTTAGAATTGTGATAATTGAAAATTTATGAACATATAAATGAAATGAGTCAATCTTGTATTGTCACAGAAAGGTGCAGCTCCTGTCACTGAGGGATCCGATGAGGATGATGAGGATGATATTGATTTTGATGATGATGATTTGGAAGGTCTCTCTCTCTCTCCATGATTGATATGGCAAAAAATCGATTACTTTCCTATTTTATATATTTTGGTTCAAAATTAAAAAGCAACTGAAGAATTTAACCTTTTGTCTGTGTGATAGCAGATGATGAAGATGATATGCTTGAGCATTATCTGGCTGAAAAATCCGATTCTTCCTCACAGAGAGCTAGCTAAACTGCAGATGCAGCACTTTTCTGACGATGTGTTCCCACAGTTTACCTTGCTGACTTTGATGAGTTTCCGCCACGCATCTAGGATCGATTTCTTCCATACGTGTAGGGAGGATTTGGTTTTATGATATTATCCATGGAAAAATGGCTATAAGAAGTGTGATGTATTGTTTAACATTGTGTTTCCTTAAAGCACTGTTAAATATGAAAAAATCATTTCAGTTGTAGTCTTTCATCATTGAATTCTATGAAAGCAATAGCTCCTGAATGAATAGTTACGTGACAAATTGGTTTAAAGGAAAAGAAATAAGAAGCATCTGTTCTTCACTGCTTTTAAATGCTATTGTCAAACATACAGAATTGAGGCATACGCAAGTCTCACGGTAAGAATCCTTTCTTCCTTCACGTCTTCCATCTCTTATCTTACGAAGTGGGATGTCGGAATTTGGATACTTTTATGTTAGATGACCAGTCTTGTTCGAAAGAGAACAAAATAATTTGAGCTTCATTGAAGTAAGTTTATATATTTTGCTCCTCATATACCACCAGATGATTCAAATTTAGGATGTATAGTCTGACTGGCTGAGATCATTCATTAGAGTTGTAGGAAGAGACAACTGAATGATATCTTTGTTGGACGGAGCAATGACGGGCACCAACGGCAGATCCAGTATCAGCTAATTGTAAAGTTTCAAGGGCTAGGTTAGCTCCTTTAAACTCATTTAGGGATAAAGACAATTTAATTTACCTTGGTAAAAAAATTTCCAGTCTGGTTCGTTAGTGGTTAGCTTGCAATGGCTTGGTAAAAAAAATAAAATCCAATTTGATTCATTAGAGGTTAATTTCTAACAGAAAACGTGACAATCCTTTATTAATGGCGATTAATGAATCAAAATGGAATATTTTTTGACCAAGCTCCAGACCCTGTTGAAAACAATATATTATCATTGTGTTAGATAAACTCATCTATAAAATATGTGTAGTTCAAATTAATCATAAATGAATACATCATATAATATATTTATATATTCACTTATAATTAATTTGATTTAAAAAAAATTGTAAACTAAGTCTCCTGGTCAACCAAAAGTAAAACAGCCCTTTCACTTACTCTTTGCCAAATACTTAAAAAATGCCATAGCTCCACAAAGCCCTAGAGTAGGTCGTAATTATATTCTCAATAGAGGGAGGAGTGTGTCTACTTCAACTTTGATTTTTTTTTTTTGGATTAAATAAGAGCACAATGTATTGAGAATTTAAGAAAAGAATAATAATGGGAATTGAATCTCCAACATTAAACTTTCTCATATATTTTAAGAAATGTTACTTGATCCACAAGTCATTAGAAGCTTTACAGACTATCCACTCATCATTTCAACGCATCACAGCCTTTAACATGGCCAACAATTAAAATGTATATTAATGCTCATTAATTGATAACTGTTGGTCACTTTTCTAGTCCAATATTAAAGCACCCCGAAGAAAATAGGAAACACAGAACAGAGCATCCATAAGATCTTGGGGAGGGGTATCCACAAACAATCATACTCCATAATAAGCTTTTATTTCTAATCACCATCCAAATATTTCTCGAGTTTAATTCAAGCATCTAGCCGGGTTGAATTAGCCAAGAACAAATTTTCCTTTTTTTTTTTGGCATCAATCCGAGACCCTTTCTGTTGTACAACTAAAGACTATATCACATTGGCCAACTCCAATTTGTCATCTAAAACTAATGCATTTCTAGGTCTAATGTCACATTACATATTTTACAAGGAAATCTACCCTTTCTTGTAAAAGCCACGTCCTGACATTGAGACTGCAGCATTACCATTGATCTTCAGCTTGCCGCTATCAAGTGCATGCAGATTATAACCGCAGTGACAAATATCAGTATTGTGGAGCATGCAGAGTTATATAGTATCAACTTCTATATGACGGCTATACACAGCCTTGATCAGTCATAGCTTGAGCAATGGTCAGAAAAGCTGAGATAACTGCTCCATGTACCAAAGCCCTGGCAAAGCAAGCATATGCAGACTGAAAAGAGCAATGTTGTAATCCAGAAATAATGCTTTTTTCCTTTTTTCTATATTTACTCTTATCAGTCAGTTATATTGATCATGAAAACAGGGTGAGACAAAAATGGGGCAGGTCAAAGAAGTAGGGAAGGGAAGAGAAGAGTTTTCCACTTGACGAGTTGTGAAATGGGATTTGGGAGCAGGGTTTCTTAATTGGGCAGTCATAGAAATGAAGAATCTGCTCAGTTGCCATTCCTATGTCTAGTTATACAGGGATATTTTGTTTTTTGGATTAGTTACACTAAAAGAAAAAGAAACCATAACACAAAATTGCCATATAGAAAGAAGGCAAATCAAGTGTATTGCTGATGATTGATGAACAGCTTATCATATATTTAAACAAGGCAAATTTTATAATCGTGTAAGAAACTGACAGTATAATTTCCATTGCTAGCCAGTATAATTGTCATTATCACTACCATTATTATTCTCGCAAATTAGAATTTTAATACTCAAATTCAGTATAATCATCTACTTTTGTGCTCTACTTTTTCAGAATCACTGGTCTGCTAGTAGGCTACCTAATTCACGAGAGTGCTGTTACTGTAGGAAGCACACTTACTCGGGACTCTCTTTTTGATAACCAAAATCAGTTGCTGCTTTGATAGCTCTCTGATAAGTCTGTTTCATTGCTTCCTGCAAAACAAAAATAGCAAATTAGAGAACAGAAGTAACATAAACAGGACACAGCTGCTGCTTCCCAAAGCGTGAAAGAAAATGTATCAATTAAACAAGAAGAGTGCACATTTTCCACCTTGGCTATTTGTCAGGTTTTATCACACATACACACATATGTATTATACTGTATTCCTCTGCACAAATGAAAGATCACTGCATTCATGAAAACTGTAAAATTCTTTCCAAAATATAGAAAACGAATAGAGATTGGAAAATGTACCAACTTTGAGTTGATTTGGTCCAAAACCCCTCATTGTAATATGAAGCAACCTGTCTTATTAAAGTAATAATTATATATTTTTTTCTTTAATCATCCTATTTTCCTTGACATTGTCCTTTGATGAACCAGTTGTTCTGTTAAAAGGAAGATTATGTGGTACTTGATAACCACAAACCTAGCAACCATTTACGGTTCTTAGAAACAAAATTAATTGTTCATAAAAACAAAATATTTTAAAGAACTACCTGCAATTTAGATTCAAAGTCCTCCGGTGACCAGTGCATCAAACTGCACTCATGATTTAATTCAAGTTCTCCAGCCACAACCTGCAAGCAAGGAGATCACATTCACATGATTAAAAGAAAAGGACCCTCCAAATATCATGTCAAAATGTGCCATAATCTGAACAGAACAATAGTTCAATGATGCTAACCAATCTGACATTAGCTTATGATTATAGTTTCAAAATCTTATATTAATTGTGAAATGAAAAAATGTGAGAATATGCCCTTTCAGGCACAGCTTGGCTACAGCTTCTAATAGTTCTATTAAGTTGTGTTTATAATCGCATAAGATATACTCCATAAGAAGATTGAACATCAATGAACAGCTATACAATGATAAATCCAAGGATTACAATTCCTAGTCAATTAAATCAACAAATGAAAGCTTCAAGTTTATGGCGGGTATCAGTTACTACTATCAATCTAATAAGTGCTATGTTAATCTTTTACATCTAATGAAGGTTGAATACATAAAGTATTTATTACCCAGTTAATGTGATCTCTTAAGTTTGGGGAAAAACTGAAGCAAAGGAAAAGTATGTAAGAATCCTCAATGAGTTTGATTTCCTAAGAAACTATTTGGTCTACTTTCATGTTTCTCCTGGATGCCAAAGGAAGCCTGCATAAAATATAAAATAGAACTAACTCTGCATCAAAACTTTAACTTGAGGTGATTATATAACATCAATTCATCGTGATTTTGCATTTCATCATGGCACTATGAGAAAATACGATAAATAATTGTATGATGCTGCCGCTGGTGCTACCACTACCATATTTATTATTGTTGTTTTGGTTAAGGAGGGTATCTGTGCATATATAATACATAGGATAACAAAGTAAACATCGCACCCCTCCAGCACCAGCAGCCATTGCAGGAGCAATGAGAACATTAGCTTTCCTCAGAACATCAAATGCCTCGGGGGTACATTGCATGTTTGAACCTAGGATACAAATAATAAAAAGTAGTTACCATTAGTATTGATGAGGTTAGAAGAGGAGAAGGAAGAAAAATCCATATTGCATATTATAAGAACAACTACCTTCTACTAGTAGATGACAACCAGAATTAACCAAATTAATGGCATCAGATTGATCGATTTCATTCTGCGAAGCACAAGAAAATGCAAGATCGCACCTTTCATTCCAGGGTTTTGCTTTGTCATAATATTTAGACCGAGCATAGGTCTTTGAATAGTCTCTACATATGCCATATTTATAAACAAGGACCACAGCATTATGAACATTTGCCACCTGCCAGTGTGAAGTACAAACAATTTGATGAAAGTAATACAAACCTCAAACTTCTCTGTTGAGCTTTGATGTCTCTCAAAAATGATACTTTCATGAAATCAAATCCATCCTCATCCACCAAATATCCTCTCGAATCTGAAAATTAGTATTGTGAAAAAATTACTATGCTTTAATAAGAAAAGGGTACATGAAGGAACTCAAAATCTTGTCAGTTCTATGACGAGAATCCTAGATCTGACACGGAGTAATGAAAACCAGGTTTCTATTCTTCTTATGGAGATAAGATGTAGGCTTTATATATCCACAAAGAACCAAAATTACCTGATACTGTGATGGGAAGAGCACCATAAGCAATCAACTTCTCTAAAACATGCATTGCGACCTTTCCAGAACCACTTACAACACATCTACATAATAATAAATGAAAAGAGTTTTTCTGAATCATGAACATGTGAAAAAAAAAAATTCAAGAAGCAACAAATTTCACAATAGATAATTGGTAAAAAAAAGCAGCTAAAAATTCAACAAGAGAAATTATTGATATACAGACAAAAGCAAGCTTCCAGTTTTTTTACTATCTTCAATGCTATTGTAACACAACAGAAAAATTATTTCTAGTATATAAAAAAGTTCTCAAACCATCATAAAAATTCCTAAATAGCGAGAAATGAGGGTAAAAAAGGTAGCACCTACACCTATAATGAATGAGTCAGTAGGAACAATCTTTATAAATGGTATAAATTAAGAGAGGAACCTTAATCCTTTAAGTTCTTTATTCAGGTCAGCGAGTATTAGTTCGGCAAAGAAAACCTGCAAATGCATGTCAAACTTGTTAAACTTAAAACAAAACATGCACAGGTCACTGACAGGACTGCCACAAGAGGAAATCATGTGGAGAAATACCCCAAAAAAAATGTTCACTTGGAAGGCCTACCTTGGAGCACAGCTTATACACAATCGCTAATATTTTCGTATCCCAACATACCTCCATAAATAAAAGAATGGAAGTAAAAATTACCAGGCCATAGCCAGTTGCTTCAGTTCGAAGACTGGAGCCAGACCAAAATATCCTCGGCCCTGTAAAACTTCCCTGCATAAGTAAGGCATACATATGAAAAATACAGAAAAATTACATAGCTTTCCTTTCTGCCATGAATGCAGGTATAAGCAGTATTTCAGAATTTGGTGTGCCTGAATTAATTAGAATTTAAATGTGTTACATGATGCATTATGTGCATAGTATGTTCACTCATTTCTGCACAGTAAAGCAAAGAGCCAAAAAAATAAAGAAAAAAAGAATACAGGGAAAGATACAATAAAAAAAGGAGCTAAAACAGGATATAATTCCACTGAAGAGTTAGTTAGGACTTGGGAATGTTTAAATTACCTGAAAATGACCAGCTAGTCGCCTATATTGTCCAAAGAGATACCCCATTTCTCGTGTACCGACACCCATTTCCTCTGATGGAAGGTCCTAATATAAATACATAAAAAATTAAAAAGATGTGGTATTGGCTTTGAATGTAAAGAATATCCTTCCAGTTACCTTGTCAGGACCCAAATAGCGATACATCTCATTCATGAAACTTTGGCAAAAGTGCATGATCTGTCAGCTTATCAAAGTAAAATTTTAAAATTATACAAGTACTTGAGTACAGAGATTAAATGCAATAAGCTGAAGGTTCACCTCGTTATCACTTTTTCCTTTCGGATCAAAATCACTTCCGCCGGCTGCCCCTCCTAATTTGTAAGGTGATAAGGCATTCTTTAAAGTCTGCAGAGGAGAAAGTGAGACATATAATGTGGTCCATTCCAGAAATGCAGCCACAATTTATATTCTCAACTTTTATCCATACTTGACTCCAGTATATTGTCAACAAATAAAGCCTTCAATATACATCATCATAAAACAAGATTCAAGAAGTTATTAATATTTAATAGTATAATTAGTATTTTGGGCACATACAGGTCAGCTGTCCCAACTATTTATCTCCTGGTGAAAAGTAGATGGACCCTACAAGATGAAGTATATTAGGAATATTTCACATATTGCCATAAAATTTTTGATGTTGACTTTCACATTTTTACCTTGATAGTAAATTTTTTATGTGCTCCTCAAATATATATATATATATATAGGATGGATCAATTGATATTGGTGTCAATCAAAATCAATTTTACACCATAGAATAACTTTCTATAAGATGAGTTTTTCACAAAATCCACTGTTAGCAAATAGACTACAGGCTTCAAACTGGTCAATTTTCATGTGCTTGATGAGTTCATATAGGAAATAAACAAAAAAAAAAAACAAAATTAACTTTGGTTAAGATCTGAGAGTGAAGTCATTTACTGTAGGAAAACATGTCCTGCACTAAATACCAAAATAATTCATAATACCTGTTTGAAACCAAGGAACTTGGCAACACTTAAATTCATTGAGGGATGAAAACGAATACCACCCCTGCATGGCCCCATTCACTGGTTAAATTGTACTCGAAAACCCCGATTCACATGTGTCTCACCCCTATCATCCATCCATGGAACCCGGAAAATAATCATCCGTTCAGGTTCCAACAACCGCTCCATGATGTTGACATAACTGATACATAATAATATTAATAAGGTCTATCCAATATTAAAGAATTATCTTTCTCATCCATAAATAAATAAATAAATAATTATAACTTCATTTGCATTAAACTAACTGGGAATTTTTTGCTATCACTCTTTCAAGAGCATGAACTGCTTCCTGGACTGACTGAATGAATTCGACCTCATGAGGATCCCTTTTTAGTGCAGCTTCAACAATTGATCCAGCTGTTTTTGACATAAGAGCTTCAACTATAGAATTGTCAGAAATTATTCAAAAGGATGTAAGCAATTGTGATTGAACTAAAGAGGAATTCTTAATAATCTCCATAAAATAATTTAGTGTATTACTAACGAAATAAACATATTTGAGAAATTGGTTATGTAAATTATACATCTAAAATTCTATCAAACAAAACAAGAGGAATGTGCTGAAATTCTCAAAATAGTTGGTCATCTGAATCCTGACAATATAAGACGTAAATTGATATTCAATTAGATGAAAAAATAGTATCATTCAGAACCAATGCAGAAACCAAGCAACCAGAAAATTTGTAAGGTCATGATGTAGGACACTTAGCCCTAGAAAGGAGTTAGGCGTGCCTAAGAGAGGGGTTCACTGTAGTAGTTTTGTTTCTCTTTTATTTTATTTTTATTTATCTTCTATTTTCAGTTTAATATTTATTGATTCATGTATTTGCCTTTATTAGGTAATATCTTA
The DNA here is from genome assembly GCA_034509205.1 of Ceratonia siliqua. Taxonomy (NCBI): domain Eukaryota; kingdom Viridiplantae; phylum Streptophyta; class Magnoliopsida; order Fabales; family Fabaceae; genus Ceratonia; species Ceratonia siliqua. Next base: position 1,957 of record JASKGM010055291.1, on the reverse strand, counting down.
ATTTATTTAATTTAAGGGCTAGGAGTTATTTTTCATTTAAACTAGGGTTAGGAGTCTTTTTTAATTTAAACTAGGATACCACAGCCTATAAAAGCTACTGCTAAGGATGTCAAGTTAGACTTTTTGATAATTAATAAAGTTGCAGTTTTTTTTTAGAGAGTTTTCACTCTGTTTTCTGGTGGATTCCAGATTTTGGGTAATTAACGTTTATTAATTTCTTAGTTACTTGCTTTTGTCTGCGTCAATTGGTATAAGAGCACGGATTTGCCGGGATTTGATGGCCAATCACAAAGGAGAAGGTGACAGGCCCGTTGAAGTTGATTGTGGGATGGATGACGTTTGGGCTACACTTGACTCACATAGATATCAATTGACTGAAATTCACGAATTTTTGGCTTAATTGAGTCTTAAAATTGATGGAAGAGAGACTGACATGGGCGTAGGGGCCATAGGACTTACCCACAACCTAAACGCCCTAAATACTGGAGCTGGAAGGGTCGACCAGAGTAGGCTTGACCCTGTAATGGGGTGAAACGCCCAAATGTGAGAGTTTCAGGAATTAGAACAACATGGGAGACAATATTTTCATGGTAGGAATCCAAGAAGAATGGTAAATTTTGATTCGGAATCGGAGGAAGAAGCTGAATTGGATCAAGAGCTCCATAGGTGTAACATCTTCAGATCCATGTGCATTGTTGAAGATAAAATTTGTGATTTGATTATAGATAATTGAGCTATGAAAATTTTGTGGCCAGGAAATTTGTAGAGCATATGAATTTACCCATAGAATTTCATCCTGCATCCTATATAGTTGAGTGGGTGAAGAAAGGATCGACTATGAGAGTAACTAATGTCTGTAGGGTACTTATTTCAATTGTGAAGCATTACAGGGAAGAAGTCATGTGTGATGTCATATATATGGATGTCAGTCATGTTCTGTTGGGGAGCTTGATGAACCCCGAGGAGGTTTTTGGGGATGGTTTTGGAAACGGTTAGAAGTGGTAGGTGGCATGGGACAAGTGGCAGGCCAATTTGCTATATAAAGGGAGTGGGGGGAGCGAGTGAGGCAGGCATGAATTGAGTGAATACAAGGAGTTTGCAAATCAATACAGGGAGTTTTATTGATTCCTTGTTTTTAGGTTCCCATCATTTTGGTATTAGAGCATTAACGATCAGTGGCGAATGGTGAATACGAGAATGGAAGGAAGAATCGATAGTTTTGAACAAGGGTTAGATGAAGTTAGGAAGGAAGTGAGCATTACCAGAGAATATTTTGTAGAACTGAGGGAACTTATGACAGCACGGAAGAGGAAGATGGTGGTAGAAGGGGAATGCTCCGCTGGAGGTTCCTATGGGGGTAACGGAGAGGAAGGGGAGAGAGAAAGAAGAGAACACCATAGGGAGGGAAGAGAAAATCGATTCAGAAGACTAGACTTACCGATATTTGCTGGAGAAGATCCTACAGGATGGCTATTTCGGGTGGAGAGGTACTTTACCGTGAACGGTATATCTGAGCTAAAGAGAATGGAAGTAGTGGCCGTCGCCTTAGAGGGGTGCGCTTTGAATTGGCTTCAGTGGCGTGAGGGAAAAGCTCATATTTTCTCGTGGGAAGGATTCCGTGAAGCCATCCTCGAGAGATTTCAACTGTCGCAGGAAGGGAATGGTTACGAACAACTAGTGGCTCTCCGGCAGACCAACACCGTAATGGAGTATCGCGAGGTGTTTGAACTCTTCTCTGCAACTCTCGTCGACGCCCCTGAAATGTTGTTGATGGGGACTTTTACAAATGGACTCAGAGAGGAAATCCGGGCTAAGGTAAGAATGGGTCGACCCGACTCCCTAGAGCGGGTGATGGAGCTGGCCCACCGGGTGGAAGAACAAAATTGGGTCATGGATCGGGCCAAAGACTCTAAACGAATTGGGCTAGTACAACCCGAGCCCAAGACAATGCCTCTCT